>JAXQQM020076699.1:0-133880 GCA_034641835.2 Pinus albicaulis | reverse complement strand
ATAATTAAACAATTAATGACATGAGCCATAGAATATACACATCACATGACATCATATAATCAGAAAATAACCAACATATAAACCATGATAACTCAACCATATATCACCAACACATTGCCAATAAATATACATGAATTATAATGGAAGAATAAATATTATTAACATAGGAAAATTCCAACCAAGTCATGGAATTCCATGTACCACCTGACCATAAATTGGGCTAAACCAAATCTCTTATTTCAGCCAATCACCCCTACGCCATATTCCAGGCATGAATGTTGGATCTCATGGAATAAACCAAACCATGGCTTCTAGAGGCAAAACCATCTCAACCCTCAACCAGTGATTCCACCTCACAGTTAGACATCAATAACACCAACCAGATCGACCTCTACCCCAGATTTTCAGGGCTCCAGGAACTAGTAACTCAACCCATAGCCTTCCAGGACTCTAGAGTGTTTGTCCAACCTGACTCGAAGACTAGTAACTCAACCCACCAAGGGATCCAAAGTGTTTTTCCAACCTAGGATCTAGGACTAATAACTTAACCCAAGATGTTCCAAGGCTTCTTTAGCATTTGTTCCAACCCACAATCATAAGGAATTACAAGCACAAACTAGAAAAAAAATCAATGGAAAAACCCACAACACCATGGCTATCCAGGAAATGGAAAGGCTAGGAAAAAACACTAGGAAATCCTCCATGCCAACGACAGATAATAACCATATAATAGCATGCATACACCATGCACTAAGGAAATCATACATGCAACCTCTTACCTGCAAAGTAGTCCAACTATAGTTGTTGATCCACACATTCCCTTGCGCTTTCCCGCTTTCTTTTGCCTTATTTCTCCAAATCCAATGAAGACTAGAGTGTTCCAAGCATGCTCCAACAATGCCCCAAGGTTTCTCTAAGTGTGCAAGAGTATGAGAGATAATAGAAGATAGATCCAAGCTAAAACTGAAAAAAGGTTGTGAACTTATCCTCAGAAACCATTTTATAATTAAGGCCTTTATTTTCTTCATTTTTCCTCGTTTTTCCTTCGATTTCATTCTCATGCAATTATGTGACCTTTCACCTTCATTTTCTCCTATTTTCTTTTATTTCCTTAAATAAATGGCAATTAATGCCTCTTTTCCTTTGCCAATTCTTTTTCCAATTTCGTAGCCATTTATTAATCACCAGTGATCCCCATCACTATATTTTTCCCAATATTCAACTTCGAATGTGTGTCCCATGGACCTTGGTTATTATTTTTATTTATCTACATAGGAAATCAACCAGGGGTTGTTACAAACCACTCCCACCTTGGGGTAACACTGCCCTCCGTGTTTAATGACACTTATAAACCAAAAAAAAAAATATCTCCCATGGAGCTTTATAACATAAATCGACACAACATTTCCATCATATCATACTACTAAAGACATAACCAACATATCATGAACACCATACTACTTATTGGAGCTTATAAAATAGCTCGATGTGGTATTTGCATACATATGCATATATGGACTTAACCAAAACACCACATCAAAACATACATTAAAAATGTATCCGCTCAACTAGAAAATAATGAAGGATACATAGCCCACATATGATCAACCATCTCCCATGTAGCCTCATTGGACCCAAAGTGTTTCCACTGCACTTTAACTTGCTCAATTGCTTGATTCCAGAGCATGTGCATCTTTCACTACAAAATTCACTAAGGTTCCAGTTGTAATTCTCCTTCTAGCTCCACCTGCAATACAGACTAGTCAATCACATGATCAACATCTTTCACATACTTCTTAAGAAATGACACACAAAAAACTGTGTATTTTGGACAAATAGGTTCAAACTCCATGTTGTGATGCTCAGATGAAGATTTCAATATTTTTATTGGATTCCTCTTTCAGAGAGGTGCAAGATCGATCTAAAGATCATCTTGATCCAATGAGCAGAACATTTATTTTGAATTTATTCAAAATATGTGCAGGTCGACCTGAAATGAAATGTAGGCTTGAAGCCCCAACAGTTGTGTCACACACCCTCATTGATTGATATAAATAGGTCAACATTGGAGGTCATTCTCACTCATCCATCCTCACACATTCTCTCTCATCATCTGATTGGTTCGATCACCTTGGAGGCTCTTCTTCATCCACACGTGGGAAATTGCAGCAAGAAGAAATTTCTATTTTCGACCTAGGGTTTCAGCGCAGAGTTGACCAACGTTGACTTTGGTCAATGCATGGTCAAACTGACCCCAAGTTTGATCAAAATTCCGATTTTTGCAGTCCGCATTTTTTGGCACAGAAATCTAGGTTGATTGTTGACTTTTGATTAGGTTGCGTTGACTTTTGCTGTTGCTGTTTGCATTGAATGTTGACTGTGACAACTTTGACTTTCGTTGACTTTGGGTTGACTGATCTGGTTGTCCGAGAGGGTTGTGTGACACTTCGAAGTCATCGGACGCATTGAGACTCGCTGATCAGTCATGTTGACGCCATAACGCACCACAACATATATTTCAGCCGGGACAAGTTAAGTGTAATTTTGGTTTGTCTTCTGCCGATCTATTGGTATGTTCTATCAAGATTTTACTTTCTTGTTTATGTGATTTCTGTTCATATTGGGGATAAAAGTAAATTTGCATCAAGCATAGAACATCTACAAAAATTTACATGGGATTAGAGTTGAGCTGAAGGCAAAGCCCAATTTTGTAACAATCACCAAAGAAGAACATGGGTACCTCAAACTACAATGGCTTTAAAGTTGATCACAAATTGAATCGGAAGGAAGACTTCCATGCATGGAAGATGACATTGGATCTTATGCTGGAAGACCAAGATGTCATGGACTATGTGCACGGTAAAATCCAAGAGCCTCCATCCAATGCACCTGCTGCCACCAAGTCAAAATATAAGAAGGGGGAAATCAAATCAAATTTGATGATCAAGGACTCAATTCATAAGAGTATGGTTGCCTACATCTCTAAGCAGGGCACATCCAAGGACATGTATGCCAATTTGGTCAACATGTTCAAGGTCAACAATGAAAATCAATTCCTTTTCTTCAAGAACCAACTGAAGAATCTGAATAAAGGCAGGGATGAATACGTTCAATCATATTTTATAAAAGTGATTGAAATCAGAAATAATCTTTTGTCCATTGGGGAGACAATATTTTATTAAGAAATGGTTCTCACTGCACTTGGAGGTCTCTCCTTTGAATGGCATGTATTCAATACTACCATACTCAATAACAATTTGATACCTGATTTTGACGAAGTACTATCGAGATGCATACAAGAAGAGACAAGGATGAAGGAATATGAAAATGAAGGAAATGTTGCCTTCACTACTCATGCTAAAAAGAATAACAATGGTGGTCCGAGGAACAAAGGAAGAGTAGGGGCCCAAGGGAATAAAGGTAAATGTTACACATGTCACAAGACCGGACACTATGCTAGAGAATTCCCTTTCAAGAAGGATTCTCCTGATGATGATGACAACAACAACTAGAGGAATGGAAATCAAAGGAACAACAGGTTCAAAGGAAAGAGGAAGCCTCGCTCTGGTGGAAATGGGAAACCTTTCAAAAGGTTGAGAAATTCCAGGTATGAGGAATCTAATGTTGTTGATGATAAAAGAAATCAATTCATTCTTGTATCTGCCCTCTCTGTTGCATATCCACCCAACACTATGGATGTCTGGTTGATAGATAATGGTGCCTCAAGGCACCTCACTGGGTTCAAGGAAGCACTTTTTGATATGGTCGAGAAGGATATTAAATCTAAAAATTATCCTTGGAGATAATGCCACATGTCCCATGAAAGGGACAGGGACTGTGACCCTCCACTTGTCTCAAGGTCAAGTCCACCACTTGCAAGATGTATTATATGTACCTGATTTGAAGAAAAACCTTGTGTCTATTTTGGCCATGGATGACAAAGGTTTCAATGTGGCATTCATTGATGGGAAGGTGTGCATATGGAAGAAGATTTTCAAGGAAGCTATCACGATTCGGTTTAGAATTGATACTATATGACGTTCATATATGACTTCTCTTGCAAAACCTAGATATACTTCTTGAAGAAGAAGGATGAGGCTTTCATGTGGTTTTGTACTTTCAAAGCCTTGGTGGAAAATCAAACAAGGAAGAAGATCAAGATTTTGAGGACTAATAATGCCACTGAATATGAGATGAACAAGTTCAATAACTTTTGCAGAGAAGCTGGAATCAAGAGGGATACCACAACTGTATATACTCCTGAGAAAATGGCATTGCTACAAGAATTAACAGGACCATTGTGGAAGCTGCTCATGTCATGCTATGTGACCAAGGTCTTCCGAAGTTTATGTGGGGAGAAGCTACGAACACTGTTGTATACATACAAAACCGATGCCCGCAATCCACTCTGGACTCCAAAAATCCCGAAGAGGTTTTCTCTGGTAAGAAACCTGACGTCTCACATTTTAGAGTTTTTGGATGTCCTTTTTATTTTCATGTACCGGAGGGGAAGAGGAGCAAGCTAGATGCTTTTGGAAATAAGGGAATTTTTGTGGGCTACAACAAAACTTAAAAGGCCTATATATTTTATGTTCCTAGTCAAAAGGAAGTGGAGATATGCCATGATGTTACCTTTGAAGAAGATGCTTCCCTGAGGAAAGTAATCAATCTTCCGAGATCTGAGGAAGATCATGAAGCAAGGCCTGGAATTCAAGAAGAACCAAAGGATGAGACGATGCCCGATGTTGAAGGACCGATGGACCCTATTGATCCACCTCCTTCAATTAGGAATATACCACCATGGCTTAGGGACACTCTCGAGGATGCCGAGAGACATATGGCCCCAAGGGGGACATTTCGTGAAAGTAAGAAGACGAATAGATACCAAGGGTATCTAGCAGCCATGAGTACAATCTTACAATCTGAGCCTGGATCCATTGAAGAAGTCTTAAAGAATCAAGTCTAGAAGGATGCTATACACAAAGAATATGAGTCCATTATGAAGAATGATGTCTGGGATGTGGTTCCAAGACCAGAGGACAAAGCAGTTGCCACCTCAAAATGGCTCTATAAGGTCAAGCATGGATCTATTGGTAGTGCTGAAAAATTCAAGGCAAGATTTGTTGCCCGTGGCTTCTCTCAAAAGGAAGGCGTAGACTATGATGACATATTTTCACCTGTGGCTCGATATACCACAATCTGATCTATCATGGCCCTTGCTACTACGCAAGGATGGAATATTCATCAGATGAATGTGAATACCTCATTTCTGCATGGTGCGATAAAGGAAGAGGTGTATGTAGAGCAACTTCTAGGGTTCGAAGTCCAGGATCGGGACACACACATTTTCAGGTTGAAGAAAGCCCTCTATGCGTTGAAGCAAGCACCCAGAGCTTGGTACAAGAGGATACATAGCTACCTGATGAAGTTGGGCTTCACTCGTAGTAACATTGATCCGAACCTTTACTTAAAGGTTGATAGATAAAAGCCTCTCATTCTGGTGTTGTATGTGGACGACCTCTTCCTGGCAGGTGCAGACCCTCTCATTCATCAGTGTAAGAGGGATCTTGCTATTTAGTTCAAGATGAAGGACCTAGGGTTGATGCATTACTTCCTAGGCTTGGAGGTCTGGCAGAGACCTGGTGATATTTTCGTTTCTCAAGGAAAATATGTTGTGAAGCTACTGGAAAGATTTGGAATGGTGGAATGTAAGTCTGTTTCGACACCAATGGAGCTCAAATTTAAGAAGTTGAGTGGTAGCGCTGCTGGGCCCGTGCTAGCAAATCCTACTAAGTATCATCAACTCGTAGGGGCCCTGATGTTCTTAGTGAACACCCGTCCAAACTTATGTTTTTTAGTGAACACTTTAAGTCAACATAAGGTTGAACCTCATCACATTCACTGGGTTGGTGCCAAGGATCTGTTGAGATATCTTTGGAGCACGATATCTCGTGGTGGATCACAAGAGCACATCTGGATGCTGCTTCACACTTGGTTCTACTTTGATATATTGGATGAGCAAGAAGCATAAGTTGGTTTAAGCACCGCGGAGGTTGAATACATTGTGGTGAGTACAGATTTTTGTGAATTAATTTGGTTGCAAAATATCTTCAGTGAGTTGTTCAGGCATGTGCTAGATACCACTGTGATACTCTGTGATAACCATAGTGGGATTCGGTTGTCCGAGAATCCTGTGTTCCACGATCGATCCAAGCATATTGATATTAGGTACCACTTTATCCGAGATATGGTACAGCAAGGTGTCGTAAGGCTCGATCATATAGGAACTGATGAGCAGGTCGTAGATATTCTCACAAAGCCCTTGGGGAAGGTCAAGTTCCTAAACTTTCATGACAATCTTGGAATAGTGGAACGACCCTATTTTGAGGGTCATGTTGGACGATGAGCTCTAGGGGCCTTGGGGGGCTTTGGGGATAGCTCCTCAGAGCTATAAGCACACACGAGACTAGGCTTGCCGAACCTTGTGGTGCTTCTACCCCATCGTTATGATGTTGATTTGGTTCACCTCTCATGATATATTCCCTATATGCATCCTACCCATTGAGTCACAGACTCATGGGAAGTACTTCTCATCTGGCCAGTGAGGTGAGAAAAGATAGAGACCAGTAGCAAAGACAGACAGACGCATCAGATATTTCCATACTCTCTATGTGTATGATGGCACGTGTCCAACCAATTGATCTGGGATCAAGTCTAGTGAGGTTTCAGACCTCCAACTAACTTCGGGTCAAGTAAACCAACTTCGTGTTAGTATGTGACTCTTTTGAGTCCTATAGAGGTTTCATACCTCTAGGCTGAATTTTTCATCTGGGAATGATGTCTTTGTGACTAACCCCTTTCTGTTCTAAAATAAAGATGCCATCAAAGCAAGTTACGATGGGATGACGTGTGATGTTTGGATGCAACAGGTGGATGGAGTTCTCCCTAGTTGAGAGGGAGTGTTAATTTTGGACAACTAGGTCCAAACTCCATCATTGTTGTGATACTCAGATGAAGATGCCAATGTTTTTATTGGATTCCTCTTTCGAAGAGGTGCAAGATAGATCTAAAGATCATCTTGATCCAATGAGAAGAACATTTAATTTGAATTAATTCCACTTATGTGCAAGGTCGGCCAAAATTGAAATGTAGGCTTAAAGCCCCAGCAAATGTGTCACACACCCTCACTGATGGACATATATAGGTCAACGTTGGAGGTCATTTCACTCATCATCATCACACATTCTCTCTCATCATCTGATTGGTTCAATCACCTTGGAGGCTTTTCTTCTCTCACACGTGGGAAACACAACAAAAAGATTTTATGTTTTCAACCTAGGTTTTTCAGCGCATATTTGACCAGCGTTGAATTTGGTTAACGCATGGTCAAAATAACCCCAAACTTGGTCGAAATTCTGATTCATGTAGTCTACATTTATTGCCACAAAAATCGATGTTGACCATTGACTGGGACAATGTTGACTTTCGTTGACTTTGGGATGACTAGTATAGTTGTCCGAGAGGGTTGTGTGACACTTTTGGTTTGCTGACTGTATTGAGACTTTGCTCATTGAAGCATCCTGTTGACCGCCATAACCCACCACAACACATATATTTTGTTGATCAAGTTAAGTGTAATTTTTGGCTTGTCTTCTGTCAATCTACTAGTATGTTCTATCAACATTTTACTTTCTTGTTTATGTGATTGTTATTGATATTGGGGATAAAAGGAAATTTTCATCAAGCATAGAACATCTAGAAAATTTACAAAAACATCATGGACTTTCACAATGAGAGGAAGTGCAAGTCAATAGGCCATTGGTCCAATGCTCTCAAGGATCTTGAAAGGCTCGCAATCCTGAGGTACCATCTTCACATGTGATCCACTCCTAAAGGAGATATTCTTGGGCTTGATGCGCAAGTACATATGTTCCCCAACCCAAAACTCCTTAAATACCCTATGTCGATCTGCATAACTCTTTTTTCTATCTTGTGCTACTTTTAGATTTTTCTTGATAACCTACATTTCTTGTTCCATCTATGTCAACATATATGGTCCAATTGATACCCTGTTCACTGGATCACTCCAACTAATGGGAGTATTGCAAATCCACCCAAAAAGTGCCTCAAACGGACTCATCTTCAAATATTCTTCATACCCATTGTTGTAAGCAAACTCCACCAATAGAAGGTACTCTTCCCACTTCCCTTGCTGATGCATAACATACATTCTCAACATGTCCTCTAGAATCCTGTTGACCCTCTATGTCTAACCATTTTTCTGTGGATGATAAGTTGTACTGAAGGCCAACTATGTACCCAAACGTGGAAATAACTCTTTCCAGAACCTAGAAGTGAACTTGGCTTCTCTGTTTGACACAATATTCCTAGGAATACCATGCAACCTCACTATTTCCCTCGTGAATATTTGGGCTACCTGGTCCGGATTTATGCAGGAACACAACAAAATACACATATAACCATAAATATAAAAATGTAGCGGACATAACACTTCATTTAATTAATATCAAAGAACTAAAATCTGTTTACAGATAGAATGGAAATAAACTAGCTATGACACTCGTATCTTATCTCTTAGAAGAGATGTGGTGGCAATAGGCCTCTGAACTATGTGTTCCAATGAGGCTCGAAGGCATATATATTATTTAGAAATAATGGAAAACCCTAAACATCCAAAAACCTAACCCTAGGAGATGAAACGCCTGAATATGGGCCCCCATCAGGGTAAATTGGTACATCATTTTCCCGGGGTTGTAACTTTAGCATACTATATTTTTTTGACGCACATGATACATCGTTAGAAAGATATATCCAAGGACTACAATTTTTGACCATCAATATCAATTCTGAAACAAAATCATATTCACTAGAAAAGTGATGCCCAAAAAACGTCGTTTAGGGCCTCAAAATGACTCCAGAAGTTTAGGACCCGAAAAATTGTTAAAAATAGTAAACTATGATATTATTAAGAAAACTAAAAAACCAAAAAAAACAATGGTGGGGCCCCAAGTGGAATAGGTTGGTGGCCACCAATATCCACCTGGATCATTCCTCCCCCATTAGTAAACAATGGTCCCCATTGCGTTGAGTTCCTCCATGAGATGAGGAAACTTCTGCTGAACTTGGTCCCTAGTGAACCACTTGCCTTGGTGCAGGAGTTGGCTAGCTTTGACCACCTGATATAGTTGGATCTTATGCTGGCGAGTGTTCTTGATTTGCATGCCCATGATACAATCTGTGGTGTCATGTTCCATTCATTCTGGGTTTAACTCTGTTAGTGTGAGTTGTTCTGCAATGTCAGAGGTGTCCAGTAGAGGTGGGAAATAGGGCTGAAGGCGGTCCACATTGAATACTAGGTGCAAACCAAGGAATGGTGGAATACTGAGCTTGAAGGCATTATTCCCTACAGCCATGGTGATGGTGTATGGCCCATAGCAGAGCAGGCGAAGCTTGCGGTGTGGTCCAGTGAGGCGCTCCTTCTGCAAATGTTGCCACACTTTGTCGCCCACCTGGAAGTGGTGTGTCCCCCGATGTTGATCATTTCATTGCTTGTACTTAGCATTGGATCTGTCCAATATGTCATGAACCTGCCAGTGGATGTGCCGAATGTGCTCAATGAATTTTCTCTCTTTGTCAGCTTTAGACTAGACATGAGCTGAATCGGCCTGAGTAGCCACAAATTCCATGGCTACATCAATGGGACATAGTGGCTGGAATCCCAAGCCCACCTGAAAGGGGCTCTGGCTAGTTGAGTTGTGGCGAGCCCAGTTATAATTGTGTTTTATATAAGGAAGGCTCTCATCCCATGTGCGTGGATGCTTTGAATTGTACATGCGCAAAATGTGTACAATCATCCTGTTGATGACCTCTATTTGTCCATCAGTTGGGGATGGAAAGTTGTGGACTTGGTGATCTTGGTGTCCAACATTGACAAGAGGCTGGACCAAAATCTGTTGAGGAACCTGTTCTCCCGATCTAAGATGATAGACTACGAGATCCCAAAGTGCACCCACACTCGTTCAAAGAAGAGTTTAGCAGTGGCCTCCGTTGTGATATTCTTCTTGCAGGCCGACATAATGGCCATCTCAGAGAATCTGTCGACGATCATGAAAAAATAGTCATTTCCATGCTTAGTAGAAGGAAGGCCTGATATGTAATCCATGGAGATGGATTCCCAAAGTCGAATAGGAGTAGGTAGCAGAGTATAGAGGCCTTGCTTCTTAATGGTCAGTTTGGCAATGGAGCAAGCAGTGCAGGATCTGATGTACTTCCAAAAATCTTGTTGAAGGTTCAGCCAATAGAACTACTTATGCAGTACTGCCACACTTTTCTTGACCCCAAAATGCCCAGCGACTTGACTGTAGTGTTCTTCCCAAATCATCTTGGCACGCTCGCTTGAAGGAACACAAAGGTGTCCCAAGTGACATAGCAGTACATCTTGGAGGTGAAAATTTGGAACTTGTGTACCCTCCAAGAGTGTCTTGTATGTGTAGCCGAATTCTGGATCACTCTTGTAGAGAAGTGGACAATCAGAAGTCTCGTGCCCACAAGAGTTGAGAATGGTGGTTAGCGCCATGATTGGTGGTCGGCTGAGGCAGTCTGCAACATTATTGGTGTTTCCCTTCTTATACTTGATGTTCAAATGAAATTGTTTTAGATATGTGGACCACTTCTAATAGAAATCATTCTGCAACTTCCCTTGTGTTTGTATGAACTGTAGGGTTTGGTGGTCTGTGTGGATGACCATTTCCTTCCCCTAAATGTAATGCTTCCATTGGTAGCACTCCTGCATAGTGGAATACATTTATTTTTCATAAGTGGGATACTTGCAAACTGTGTTAGACAATGTCTCACTATGATATGCCATTGGATGCCCCTGTTGAGTAAGAACTTCCCAAATAGCATAGTCATAGGCATCTGTCTCGATCTCAAATGGTTGTTGCAAGTCTGGTAATGTGAGCATTGGGGAAAAGCAGAGACAATGTTTCAATTCTACGAACACCTTCTGTTGAGATTCTGACCAAAAGAAATTTTCTTTCGCTCCTTCCTTGGTGACTTGACTCAAGGTCCAAGTGATATGAGAGAATCCCAACA
The DNA here is from genome assembly GCA_034641835.2 of Pinus albicaulis. NCBI lineage: Eukaryota > Viridiplantae > Streptophyta > Pinopsida > Pinales > Pinaceae > Pinus > Pinus albicaulis. The sequence continues at coordinate 122,765 of JAXQQM020076699.1, read as the reverse complement.
CGAACCTGTGGTAGAAATTAGCAAGACCCAGAAAGCTGCGAAGCTCTCTTAGAGTGGTTGGGGCCGACCAATCCTGAATCACTTGGATCTTGGTTGGATCCACATGCACCCCCCGTTCATCAATCATGTATCCCAGATACTGAACCTGGGTCATACTAAAAGTGCACTTCTCCAAATTGGCACACAACTTGTGTTTCCACAGTGTTTGGAGGACCTGTTAGATGTGGTGTAGGTGCTCTTCCCAAGTCTGGTTGAAGATCAGGATGTCATCCAAGTGCACTACTACAAATGAGTTGGTGAATGGTCGCAAGATGTCACCCATTAGCCTTATGAATTTTTCAACCCGAAAGGCATGAAAAGCCATTCGAAAAGGCATTCCTTAGCTTTGAAGGCAGTCTTCCACACATCGGATGGTTCGATTGGTACCTGGTAATACCCATATTTCAAGTCGATCTTGCTGAAATATTTTGCCTCATTGAGTTAATCCAGAAGCTCATAAATCCATGGGATCGAGTACCTATTCTGGATAGTGATCTTGTTCAGCGCCCGATAGTCAATACAAATTCTCCAAGTCCCATCCTTCTTCTTCACTAATAGGATCGGGCTCCCACTGGGTGATGAACTCAGCCGGATGTGACCTTTTTGCAGTAGCTCCTAAATTTTCCTCTTGATTTCATCATTCTATAGAATAGAGTGTTGATAGATTGGTCCATTGGGAAGCGACGCACCTGGGGTCAGATCGATGGAGTGCTTGACCTCACAGTGTAGAGGCACCCCTGTGGGTAAGGTCAAGATGTCCCCATACTCCTCCATGACCTTGTCCATTTGTTTTTGTCGTGCGGAGGATCCCTGTTTGGAGGTCGTGGCCACAACCTTCTTCTTGCCCTCAGGGCGGATCATCGGGAAAACAAATTTCCTAGTTTTGGAAATGAGATTACTGCATTGTTTTGTAGTAACCAAAGAGACAGTCGTAGGCGGTGGTACCTCTAGTATATTGTACAACTTATTTCCCAAAGTAACAGTAACAACGCAAGGCCAGGACTCATACACAGCATGTCGCTTCCACAAGTATGGTTGGCCTATAATACATCAGAAACATCAATAGGAGTAATTTCACACAATACCTCATCCGTGAAGGGCTTGATGCTATAGGGAAGGTGACACTATTGGCTAACACAGAGATCCTGTCCTTGGTGAGGCCACCCGATGGTGTATGGTTGTGGGTGTGTTGTGGTCAGCAAGCCCAACCACTTCACGAAAAATACTGAAATGAGGTTCTTTTTGCTCCCATTGTTGAAAATGAAATATATTGGGGAACCCTTTACCCACATCTGGGAGTGGAAGAGATGCTCTGCCTCCTCTAGATCTTCTGGTTCCTCCTTCTGGATCTTCGTAGTGGAAACAGTGGCATTGGGCTCCGCATCAATAATCTTCTTCCCTTTGTCATTCCCCTTGTTGGGTTAGGATTAGGTGGATTCACATCGATTCATAAGCCCTCATCTGACCGATGACTATGACTAACACTCACTTGTGTTGTGAGTGGAGCTCTTATGGAACTCACCACTTTCCAGTGGTCCTTCTTGACCATTGGTGTTTTATTTACTTCTGACTTTGGTAGGTTATCTTGGGGCCGCCATTCCTTGGCCTTATACTTTGTTCTGCAGTTTGGGGGCACCTTCCCCTTGCTTTTGATTCCCAGTGTCCCGTTGTCACTCCTAGAGACAAGCTTGAGTTTTATAAATACCGGTGCCTCAGGACATATTAATAGCAAGGAGCATATGACTCAACCGATAGGAGTTGACAAGGCTAGGCTCTCATGCAATAATCTCTTGGATGAATGGTTTTAATAAGGGCGTGAACCAAGACCCCAAAGATAAACACAATAACTATGAAACCGCATAAAACGAGTATAAACTTCAATACATAAATGCATCCGACAGACTTTAAGATAGAATGTTGTAGAGGGGGCCGACTTCTAAAATGACTCACAGATTTCAATTAACATGTAGGCGATGACTCGTGGAAGAGAATGTAGTAGAATATTTACCATAACAAGGCTTATCCAAATATAGAAATCCATATATACTCGGGCTCTATGCAAAGATAAGAATCCATATATGTGAACAATTCCAAAGATAAGGATCCATTGTAGTTAATATTAGAGGACCGATGGAAGAGATGAAAAATGATACAAAATATCTTGCCCGGGCTATATTTAAAGCACTAAAGTCGAGTAAACATGAGTATCGGTAATGATAAATTCACATTTAAACATAAGAGCACTCGCATTCCGCGAGCATAGATATAAGAAATGTGGAGATATGTAAAATGAACATTTGTGTTAAACAATATAGAGAGGAGCTACAAATCGAGAATCACTCGTGACCGAATCCCCAATTCCAACAAAGCTTCTTATCACCGAGTCCCTATGATCTTCAACATCAATTATCAAAATTTAGACAACATACATACGTAGAATGCTTGAACTAATGAGTTCTTTGGAAAATCTCGGAACCTCCGTAGATGTCTTTGCTTCCTCGTTTATAACATTTCCAATTGTCATACGTGGAAAGATATTTTGGGAAAATATCTTTTCCACGTACCTGTATGCAATTTCGTGTCTTAATCAAAACATCAAAATTGATGATGAGGTAGAAACGACTCCCATCATTTTACAAATCGGGCTCGTAGCCATTTCTAATGAAAATAACACAACTATCTAACTGAAAGTAATTGCAAGAGTGAAATGTGTAAATTTCACTCAAATATTGAAAGTAAAAAAGAAAACAAGAGGCCACGTGAGCCCAATCATGAGTTAACAATTTTAGTGGTGGGACAAAGTCGAGGTTGTAGCTAAGGGAGGTAGTACTCGTGGTTGTAGAGGACCTGGCTTTTCTAGAGTGCATGACAGAGCAAATGCGGTGGTTGATGTACTTGCATGATTGTTGACCTGCGCAAGTGTCGGCAGCAGGATCGTATCGAAGTGAAAGCATCAAATTTCAAATATATACTTCGCCCGCCTCGGCATAGCTCGCCCGAGTGGGTAACCGTTGTTTCACCCGATGAAGGAGAGAATTATTTGTTGAGTACTCTGCAATTATAGTTTCGAGCCTTAAGCCGAGTGGTATTCTCAAATAGTATGTCGGGCCCGATTCATCACTTCCGTCGACGGGGACTCATATGTTGATAACGGTTGAAGGATCGTATTTGAAGGCTCCCGCATGATGGGAGGCCGACAAGTGTTAGTTTGGTCCACTCTCCGTTTTGAACTATTCCAAGCTTGTCACCAGCTTTTTCCAAACTCGCCCATTGCAAGGTTGCACACAACTTCCTTTTCCATCATCCTCCGACATTTTGACACCTCCTTGAACATGCTCTTTGATTCCTCGTTTAGTCAATTCTACTCGAACTCAAATCATTTAGGAGAGAAACATACCTTTTTGCGTTTTCAACCTTAGTTGAAGCATCAAGATATCCTTCGTGGAGAGTTCTTCTAAATAAGCGCAAGGCGGCCTTCTTTTCTTCAATGAGAGTTTGGAAAGCCCAACGCTTCTTTACTTCCATAATAATATCCATCCAAATTAAGCATCGAGCGTCCGTAAGGGTGATATTTCCTTTCATCCCAGCTCGTAAGGTCTCGGATAGTATTCTCTCGCTCGTAAATTCTCCCCGTTTCCCCTCTTCTATTTCCTTCGCGGAGGCGCTACCTTCTTGGAATTCTCTTTGAGGCGAACCTCGAGCTCATTGATCTTCTCGTCTTGCCATTTGAACTCGTTTCTCCACTTCTTGAAGTTCGCCGCGCCGTGGTCAACTTCTCCAAGAGTGAGTCGGGACCCTATAGGAGGTGGTGTGGAGCATACATGTGAATCCTAGTTTTTTTGTAGCTCGTCCACCTTTAGCTAAAGGGCGCGTCATCTCGCCGAAAATTCTAACCCTCTCTTCTTTTTCCTTGGCAAGGGAATTTGCTAGATTGACCTTATCCTTTTCTATCTGCTAACTCGAAGAGTTTGTATGTGCAGAAAGCCCGGGCATATTCAATCGATGTTTGTGAGCTGCAACCTATTTTTTCAACTCGAGATGACATGGCCCCGAGGTCTTCTTTTACCGCTCTCTTTGCCCTTCACAACAAAGCTTGTAGATTGCGTAAGTCGTTTGAGAGTGCATGGGAATTAATATTCTCCATTCTAAGGTTCTCAAGCACTTTGTTGTGTTTGTTTTGTAGCTTCTTTAGAGTGAGGGAGAGCTTCACAACCTCGTCCTTTAGCATATCACCAAAACATTGGAACGAGATTGCACTTGTCAATTGGTGGGACTTGTGACATGTTTACTACTACTTCCGCAGCTCGTAGCCGGTGGTCCCAACCTCCGGTTCTAATATCACTTCAGTCATGGCCAATACCAATTGTTCTTTGTCCATCTCACCGCTAAAAACCTAGTATGATACTTTTCAACATATCCTTCCAATTCGGTACATTTCGCATTTTTCCCCGATAGCTCGTTTTTCACCTTCTTTTCACTTTCCGCCTCGACCTCGTTTGTAGAGATGGCTTGAGAAAAGTGCTGAAAAGTCGAGAAGATGATGTGACATCATGTCTTACCACAAAACACGCTTTTCCTTGTCCGACTACCCATATAATGTTTCTTTTTTACAACGATTTCTCTCTCTCCGATGCTTTCTTCATAATTAGTTCCCTTCGCTCTTTGGAAGGCGAGAGAGCCTCTCCGAAGCACCAGCCTTTCTTCCACCTATTTCTTGCGTGCTTCTTCTCGTTGAAGCGAAGATCTCATTTCTCCCTTTTGTTGTAGATGAAATCGGTCTCCATCTCGTGAAAGAAAAGGCCAAGTATCAAGATTATCTCTCCACTCGATGAAGGATCTAGTTTCATGAGCATAAGCGATTGATTTAACCTTTCTTTCCTTTTATTTGAGATGATGCCTTTCGATCATGGAGCCAAGCTTTCCCTTGCCTTAAATCCATGCCTTTGAGCAAAGGGCTACTCACTATGGGGAGGGCATGCCTTGAGTTAACAATGAAGGGGCCGATGGTTGTAGGAAGTTTGAGAATGAACCCCTTTTTTTGTAGGGAGGAAGTGGAGCCGGGCCGGCCTTCAAGGTCCGCCGCGAGGTACTCAGTAGGGCATAAATTTCGCAGGCGGGGAAAAACTAGCAATCAGTAAGGGGAAACGTCCGCACCGTAAACCATGATATCGGTGTAGTCATCAAATAGGTACCAATCTCCTCGTGCTCTTAGCCTCGTTGTACAAAGAGTCATTTCTTCCGCGCTCGGTGAAAAATCTTGGGTGGAGGATTGTCATGAATAATAGTATAAGCTATTGTCATGAATTCGTTCAATAAACTTTAATAACCCACCCCATTTTCCAACCGATGCGCTCGTGGGAATCCATTCAAAGATAGGTATTGGGTCGAGAGTTTATCCTATAAACATTTTCTAGACCCAAACCCTCGAACTTATCGCTTGTTGGAAGAGGAAAAGGTAGAATACCATGGAAATCGTAAATGGAAATGACCCGTATCGTGGGAGGTCCTAAAATTGAGTTTGGATGGAGGTGGCCAAGAAACCAGGGATATCCAATACAACACTGGGTTGTGACATTAACCATAAAAGGGCTACACACTCTTTCGAGACCTTATCGACCCCTTCTATCCCTAGTAATCTCGCAATGAGAGAAAGGGTTGGTTTGAAGGTCTTCCTTGAATGTGTTCGAGGGCATCGGTCCGGCATGGGAAAGTCATGAGGGTGGAGTTAGAAATAGCGGCGATGAAATAGCTCGCTCGCCTCCATGGTAACTTGGAAAAACGCGATGGGATAGCGTCATTTCATTGAAAACCGACATAATTTAAACCGGTAGGTTAACAAAGGGATTTTCCGATGATTTCGGGAGATATACCGAGTATCTTGTTCCCCCGACAAAATGACTACCGAACACTCGTCCCTATTTTCCACATGCTTCCGAAAAGCTTCGCTTTGACACTACTAATGACGGGTATTGTGGGTCTTGGATGTGGATTTGCAAGTTTGTGAAAGGCTTAGGTTCGGAGTAGCCCCGAACTCATGACCTTGAGGGGTTTTGGGCTCGGCTTCTTAACCGTGACTTTACCCATGACCATTATGAAAAATGAAAAGCGGAAGGAAACCGTATAGTGAAAAAGGGATGGAATACCCGCGCAAGAGAGGGGACAAAGCTTGGGGGAAAAATGACACATGGAGGTTGAAAGCGACTGGGTAGACCCGGTACCAGGTGCTCACACTTTAGCTATACATTAAACCGTAAAGAAAGTATTTTACTACAAAGAATTGCAGGACAAAGTTATACAACTTCGCATCATCTCGGAGAACGAGACTAGGACGACACTAGTAGGGCCGACATCATAAGGATGTCGACACCGAGACACATGGCATATGGTTATTCGCTATCGAGTTTTCGGTAGGTGTATACCACGCGTCGAGTTAGAAATGTCGGTACTAGTCATGTACTGTGTGTCCTAGGACTTACCTTACCGTTGTATTCGTGGCGATAAAATGTCCTTCATGGTTGGGCCCACTAGGAAGTCCGGCGAGGGTTTTGGAGCAGCCTTCAACTCGCGGCCATTTTCCTCCACGCGAATATATGCCTCGAGTCCCATCGTATGCCACATCACGTGAATTCTGGAGGGGGAGATTTCGCCTTCCCCTTGCCATCCTCGAGCGGAATTGTTCACACGCCTTTATCCTTTGAATATGCGGAGTGTGGGCGAGCTTCCGCCTCGTACATTTGTCTTGCATCTTTGTTCCTTTTGTTTTGTTTTAAAGATTTGTCGCAAGTCTATCATATAATATAGTGCCTTATTCCCCTTTTTTCATATGGATCTCCTTTCATATTCGCCCATTCACGCTTTTTAAATATTTCACCACTTTATGCTATCAAAAAGTGATCCGCCTTTATATGCTTCTTAGGGCTAAGGTGGTGGGTGATATAACCACATTGGATCCATTTGGGGACGACACACTTGTCCTTCGAACGTGTCTAGAACTCCACAGACCATCTATTAGCCTCTTCTTTGTGAACACAACTCCTCGTAACCTTTTTCTTCTTTTTCATGGGAAACTCAAAATAGGAAACATTAGAATAAAAGTGACTAAATAATGTACAATATCATACATCAGACCTTTTTGGCCTAAATCAATACCGAAAAAGGGTTTTAAGAATTTCCCATTTACAAGGACGTCAAGCGCATCACCCCCGCAAATTCTCTAGCTTGAAGGTGTTGTTTCCTCCTTCCTCGGCAATTTTGAAGGGTCCGAACCATGAGGATCAAATTTTCCATGCTTTCCTTTTTTCAACCCTTCTTATGTCCCATCTTAGTACCAAGTCTCCGACCGCATCTTTATCTTTAGCATGCCGATTGAACGGGTCCTTCATTTTCTTCGTACTCAGTCAATCTCTCGATTTACTTGACTTCGAGTCTCCTCCAGCTTCTACTAATCCCGGTTCATCCTTCGGTGAGATCGTTTGGTTCCTCTTGACAATCCCGCATGAACCTAGCCACCGGGTAAGGCCAATTGTATGGGGAAAATTGCTGCTCTTCCGTAAACCAATTCATATGGGGATTTTTCCCGTCGCTCCTCTTACTAGTGATTCTATTCGCCCATAACGTCGAACTTAAGCTAGGAATCCCAATTCTTCGATTCTCATTAATGGCCTTTTTAGCACCCTCACCAAGGTTTTGTTTGAAGACTCTACTAATACATTCCCCCGTGGGTAATATGTGGTAGAGTGCCCTTATACAATATTATACCGTTGCGTAAAGCCGATGAATTTAGTAGACTTAAAAAGCCCTCGAGAATTGTCTATGACAATCTTGGCGTACGACCAAACCTTGAGATAATGTTATCTTCTAGAAACTTGATCACCACTAGACTGTCACATTCCTTGCCGGCACGGCCTCTACCCATTTAGTGAAGTAACTCGCTGGTGCATTGTATCCACTTTTGTTGCCCAATTGAAGCAGGATGAATTTCGCCTATAAAATCGATCACACGTTGGAAAGGTTACTCTATGTGCACTCGGGATCATGGGCAGGGAGGCACGAACTTCTCGCCTTTCAGCACCCCTTCGACATTTTTCGGCAGTGGCTCTTACCCCGAGCATAAAATATCCGAAGAGTTTGGTCCCGGAGAAAAACCCGATTTCAAAATATTATGTGCGGTGGCTCTTTCCGGCTATGGTGGCCACCACGTATGCCCTCGTGGAATTATGCCATTACTCCTTCTACTTAATTTTCGGTGAGACATAGGAGTAGTATGCCCGATGGGTCTCTCAAGTACGAAACAACCGCTGCTACAACGAAATTCTAAGATTTGAGCCTCGCCGTTCTATACTTTGTCTTGTCGCACTTTTGGGAGGACATCTAAGAGTCAAGAGGTACTCTACAATTTCCTTGTACCAAGGACTCGAGAAGGTACTTCATATTGGTCTTTTGTGTAGTTGTTTCTATCCCACATTGCTCATATGTTTTTCCGTACTCCTCATTTGTCTCCATAGATAAATTTATCCCCAAATCCCGACGCTTGATTCTCGAAAGGATCTTGGTTAATCTCGTCCTTTTATTAGCATAGTGGGGTGTATCTCCAGCTCATACTCTTGTATCTTGGAAATCCATTTGCCTCTCTTCCCTTCACTATCTCCCTGGATCAAGATGTCTTTTATAGCCACCGTGGGTACAAATGCGATTATGGCCGATCGTAAGAAATACATCCAAAAACTTCGAGGGACTTGACCAAGGCATAAGCCTCGTTTCTCCGCGGATGCTGTATTTTAGCTCGACATCATGAAGACACTTTGTCGAAGAAGGTGATAGGGCCGCTCGTACTCTTCCTCATTATTCTCGCAATAAGACTATTGTGACGGTGTGGGGAGATGCAAAGGAAAATATCATGAAGGGCTTTGCATAATCCGGTCAAGCCAACACCGCTTCTGCGAAAGAATTTTTAATCCCTGTTGAAAGCATCCCTTGACTCGTGAGTCCATTTTTACTTCATCTTCCTTCTTCGAAAGATCTTAGTTATGTATCGAACTATCTCGGCATAGTTCGGTATGAATCTTCTAAGAAATTTGATATGCCCAAGAAAAACTTGGACCTCTTTCTTGCTTTTGGGCAAGGATATACCATTTATAACTTCTACCCTCTTTGGGTCAATTTTCACCCTCGCCTTTGTTACAATATGCCCCAATATTTTACCCTCTTCTAAAAACAAACAGGGGATTTTTTAGGGTTTAGAGACAATCCATACCTTCAGCACTTGTCAAAGGTTTTGCGTATGTGCTCAATATGTCTGGGCATCATCCTTTGAGAAGATTGTGATGTCATCCAACTAAACCACCACAAACTCGTCTTGTTCACAAAAGAGAAATATCCATGGCCCTTTGAAATGTAGCCACTGTGTTGATCAGTCCAAACGCATTCGAGCATACATAAAAAAGTTCCCCAAGGAGTAGCGATTGCAATTTTTCTTTTGGTCCTCCGGAAGCATTGCTACGTGATTATACCCCAAAAATCCATCCATCATAGAAATTCGTGAGGCACCTACCACCTCTCGCAATATATGGTCCATATTTAGCAAACGAGAAAATTATCTTTCGCAGATGCTCGTTCAAGTTCCGAAAGTCGACACATGGTCTTATTTCTCCGTTCTCTTTCGGATCGGGACCAAGTTGGCCACCCATTCGAATATCTCGGTGGTACAATGATCTTAGCCTTTAACAATTTCTTGATTTCTTTTTTCCGTGGAAGGAAGGAGCAAAGGGTTAATCTGTCTTAACTTTTTGTTTGTGTGGCTTTGCATCTCCTGTTACCGCATCTTGTGTCGATAATGCGATATCAAAAGTCTTCAAATATTGGTAGGACCAAGCAAAAACATCTTCATATGTTTGAAATAACTTTTGATATTGCTTTTTGTACTCTTCTGTGCACTCGGACAATTTCACAATATTTGGATCGGTTTCGTTGTCGAGGTTCAAGTCATCTACCCGATTTTTTTCAATATCTTTACTTGGTTGTAATGGGACATCATTCTTATCAAAAAATCTCTCCGGAGGACACGTCCTCTTGGTATCACATTGCCTTTAAGCTGCACCCCGTGCCCAACCATGGTATCTTGCCATTTATTTCCGAGGAAGGTCCTTAATCTCCTCTCCACCAACATCTATATCCATATTGGAGAATTCCCCCAACAAGCCTCCATAAATCTTCTCACCGCTTTCCTCATCTTCAAATACGTGCTAGTGTTTGACATTGTCGAGGGATGGAAGGACGATATCGGACCCATATCTCATACCTTAGAAGGGGGATTGCGAGGTGGCCGAAAAGTGCTTCGCAACTCACTGCGAGAGAATCGACTATTCCGTTCGGTCTCTCGCGTGAATTGAATATTAAATGCTAAGAAAAAGTTATCTACCAAGTCCCATACCTCATTCCTCGTAAGCCCTCGACCATAGGTGCTAGCTTGACACCGATTTCTTACCGATCTCACAACTAGTTCGAATCTTTCGTAACCTTCGGAGCTTTGAATATTCATACTCTTTGTTGTTTGTAGACCTAGGAGCAATGATTCATATTCGACCACATTATTCATGGCTTCATACTCCAATTTAAAAGATAATGGGACCACAGCACAAGAGGGGAGATCGGAGAACCGCTCCATTTCCTTCCTTTCGCTTGGCTCCATCAAAGTGCAATGTACAAACCCCACTTCCTTCATTACTTGAGGGGTCGCTCGCCTTGATCCGATAGAACACGTAATCTTGGTCTTCTTCCAAACATTAAACAAGAAAACTCACCCTCTTTGTCGTATACCGGAGAATTCATTGAATTATCAACTTTAGTGACCATATTCACAAACCTTGTTTCCGTATAATCTCCTTTCTCGACCTCTAAACACAGGGATGGTCGCATAAGTTAGGTCCAGCCTTTATAGATCCTCCGATTTTGGCACCCCGTGATCTTGATAACAAGATCCCAAACCGGGTTGGGATGTCTGCCACTACTATGTCTATCACCATGCTCTTAGCCGGGATTTGGTCTAGATTCACCACCAAATCCTCGATCATCCCCAAATATTTGAATCTTTTGGAATCAAAAGAGTAGAGATCTTTTTATGGGTGAGTGATTTGCGGTCCCCAATTGCTCCATCACCGACGAGGGTAGGAGGTTATGGGACGCTCCCGAATCTAGCATACAATTATGCAATAACATCATGAATTACTAATAAGAGACAAAGAAAGGAGGATTCAAAGCATCTAACTCTTCAACATGAGGGCCGAACACAACCATGTGACTTTCTTCCTAAAGTTTTAAGCTATCTAGGATTGGGGTCGCTCCTTGGGGAAGCATAAAGAAGACCTAAGATCGGTAGACCGTTTGTTTCAAAGGGGTTCGCCGTCGACTGGGATTTTAACTTTCTCAAGTTCTTTTTGAAGATTAAAAATAGAGGGAGACTTCTCTATGGTGTTTTCGTTTGGCTCTTTACTCTCGTGTGGAGGTTTTTCTTCCTTTGAATAGGTTTAGCATTTGCATTTGGAGTAGGGGCTAAATTAGAAGAGGAAGGAATAAAGTTATCGGAATGTAAAGGTTTGGTTATAGGTCTCTTACCTTTATCTTCGACCTTCTCGTATAGTTTTCTCCTCTCCGAGGCATCTCTTCTTGTTCTTGTGTCTTGGGTTCTCTTTCTAGAGGACCTAAGATCATATTTTCAATGAAATTGTGCTTTCATGAAGTCTACGAATTTCTTACAATAATCATCGATCTTTGGATCTTCCGTAGCACTTCTGTTTTTTCTTCTTCTTCTTGCAATGAAAGCTCCACTTCGTCGCCTTCTTGCAAAGAAGACTCAACTTCATCACTATTTGAATAAGAAAGGTATTTCGATCCTCTTGCCCATCGTGATGTCTTCGTAGGGGCCATCCATCGCCCTTCCCGTATACAAAGGGTTGTATGTGGTCTTGCCCTTTGCTCCTTTCCGCTCTCTTTGTAATATTTGTAAAGGAGGCTTTCCGTATTGGGGGTTATAATCCCTATTTGGAGCAAGCTTTGAAATGGCTTGGAGGAGGAGTTCTTAGCCTCAAGTTCAAGCTTCACTAGCTTGCTCGAAATATTCTTGATCATTTTATTCATCTCCTCGATTCCGTTATCGCCTACCTCTCTGTCTCGATTAGAGGTGGATGCCTCTCTCTTTCCCTCTGTGCCTAGCATCATGGTCCGACCTCCCCCTTTGATTTACATCGCAGAGGCAAAGTTAGCCTCCACCTCCAATGCATTGGTCCGGGCCTCATCCAAGGTAGCAGACTTCCTTTCTCTTAAAGAGAATCCAAATTCGAATCAAAGGCCGCTACAAACACCACTTTAGCGACGTAGCCTAGTGAGGCTTCATTTCAAAGCTTTGAGACTTGTATATAATTTGTTGAACCATTTGATGAATTTGGGCACACATTTATTATGTCTCTTTCTAAGTGCATTGAACTCCGTAAGACAGTATCCATGGTCTTTCTTTTCTCCCCATTTTCTCGATAAAGGCATTTTCCATCTCCTCCCGCTAGTAATGGAGCGGTCTCCTAAGGTTTTGAACCATTTTTCTCGTCCTCTCCATCTAGAGACCGGACAAACAATATTAGCACCACAACCAAATGTTCAACATTAAAAATTTTTCTGCGAAGCGCAGAGAAAAACTTCGTGTTTTCGAGCTTCAATATCATTTTCTCCATTAAAAATGAGGTAGGATCTTTAAGTAATCTTGAGGCATGTCATTTAGGACCCGAGGCAATGCCGCATATTTGTTCAACAGGGGAAGCCGTGAACAACCATCGAAGGTTGTGGGGGTGGTGGGAGAGTTCGATGTGTAGGAGGAGGTGGTGGAAGAGAAGTAAGTATGACAATGGGGATATATTGAATAGAGGCCTGCAGATTGAATGCCGGAATATGAGCAATGGGAAACCTCCGTGACTTCTTTAACTTCTTCGGCCTCGGGAGTGGGATGCGAAAGAAGATAGTGGTGCTCCGCGTACTTGCCCTCATCTTTTACTTTAATGTTTTCCGGGAGGGGGTTAGTCGAAGTGGTAGTCAAGGGTTCTTGCAAATGAGAATCGGGACCTTGATCTTGAGCTAGTTGAGAGGAGTATGGAGATTCTTCCAGGGAGAATGCGGGAATATCTCGTATAAGTTGATTGTCTTTCTCTCCAACCTCTCTTGTGTAAAAAATTTCTGGATCGGACACCAAAGGTGTTCTTAATTGGGATGTATCCGACCTCGAGTGTGGCTTTCGGGAAGTTAGGATCGCCAAATAGATTTATTCTTTGAATGACGATTGGAGTCGCCAAGGTGAGGGATCTACAACTCCCAACCCTTCCTCGCTCACCTATTTTGAAGGGTGGATGAATATTTGTCGAGGCCCATGGATTTATTTGTTTATATTCTTTCCTCGGGCAACGACACCAGGAAAGATGTTGTCACTCCTAGAGACAATCTTGAGTTGTATAAAGACCGATGCCTAGAACATCTTAAATGCAAGGAGCATATGAATCAATTGATAGGAGTTGACAAGGCTAGGCTCTCATGCAATAATTTCTTGGATGAATGATTTTAATAAGGGTAGAACCAAGACCCCAAAGATAAACACAATAACTATGAAACTACAAAAATTGAGTATAAACTTCAATACATAAATGCATCCGACAGCCTTTAAGACGCGAATGCTATAGAGGGAGTTGACTTCTAAAATTACTGCTGTATTTCAATTAAAAATGTAGGCGGTGACTGTGGAAGAGAATGTAGTAGAATATTAACCATAATGAGGCTTATCCAAAGATATAAATCCATATACTCGCCTATGCAAAGATAAGAATCCATATATGTGAACAATTCCAAAGACGAGGATCCATTATAGTTAATATTAGAGCAACGATGGAAGAGATAAAAAATGAAACAAAAATATCCCCGCTCGAGCTATATTTAAAGCACTATAGCCGAGTAAACATGAGTATCGTAATGATAAATTCACATTTAAACATAGGAGCACTCGCATTCCAAAGCATAGATATAAGAAATGTGGAGATATGAAAATGGAACATTTGTGTTAAACAATATAGAGAGGAGCTACAAATCGTGAATCACTCGTATCGTAATCCCCAATTCCAACAAAGATTCTTATCACCGAGTCCCTAGGGGATCTTCAACATCAATTATCAAAATTTAGATAGCATACATACAGGAGTGCTTGAACTAATGAGTTCTTTGGAAAAATTTGGAACCCCGTAGATGTCTTTGCTTCCCGCTTTTATAACATTTCCAATGGTCATACGCTTTGAAAGATATTTTGGGAAAAGATATTTTCCACGTACATGTATGCAATTTCAAGTCTTAATCAAAACATCAAAATTGATGATGGGGTAGAAACGACTCCCATAATTTTACAACTGCTCCGTAGCCATTTCTAATGAAAATTTCCAACCGTCTACTCGAAAGTAAAATGCAAGAGTGAAATGTAAATTTCACTCGAATATTGAAAGTAAAAAAGAAAAACAAGAGGCCACGTGGGCCCAATCATGAGTTAACAATTTTAGTGGTGGGACGGAGTCGAGGTCGCAGCCGAGGGAGGCAAGATCATGGTGGTTGCGAGAAGCCGGCTTTCTAGAGGTAGATGGGAGCGAGATGCGGTGCCGATGTACTTGCATGAATGTTGCACCCTCTACCAAGTGTCGTTGTCACGGGATTAGGTATCGAAGTGAAAGCATCGGCCCAAAATATATACTTCAGCGCCTTGGCATAGCTTGCCTAAGTGGGTAACTGTTGTTTCACCTCGATGAAGGAGAGATAATTCTTTTGCTTGAAAGTACTGCAATTATAGTTTTAGCCTTAAGCCGAGTGGTCTTCTCAAATAGTATGTCGGTCTAATTCATCACTTCCGTCGCGCGGGACTCATATGATGATAACGGTTGAAGGACCGTATTTGAAGTCTCCCGCATGATGGGAGGCCGACAAGTGTTAGTTCGGTCCACTCTATTTCAAACTATTCCAAGCTTGCTCACCGACTTTTCCAAACCGCCCATTACAAGGTTGCACGTAGCTTCCTTTTCCATCACCCTATGACATTCGACGCCTCCTTGAACCTTATCTTGATTCTTCGTTTAGCCAATTTCGTTGAACTCAAATAATTCGGGAGAGCAACATACCTTTTGGCATTTTTCAACCTTAGTTGAAGCGTTAGTATATTCTTCGTGGAGAGCTCTTCTAAATAAGCGTGAAAGCGACGGCCTTCTTTTCTTCAATGAGAGTCGTGAAAGCCTAACGCTTCTTTACTTCCATAATAATATCCGTCCAAATTAAGTGTCGGGCGTCCGGTAAGGGTGATATTTCCTTTCATTCGCGCTCGTAAGGTCTCGGATAGTATTCTCCCGCCGTAACTTCTCCCCCGTTTCCCCACTTCTATTTCCTTTGCGGAGCCTCTACCTTCTTGGAATCTCTTTGAGGTGAGCCTTGAGCTCATTGATATTTTGTCGTGTCGTTTGAACCGCGTTTCTCCGCCACTTGAAGTTCAGCCGCGCACCGGTGGTCCACGCGCTCCGAGAGTGAGCTAGACCCTTCAGAGGTGGTGTGGAGCATACATGTGAATCCCAATTCTTTTGCGTACCGTCCACCTTTAGCTAAAGGGTAGTCATCTCGCTAGAAATTCTAACCCTCTCTTCTTTTTCCTCGGGCAAGGGAATCCGCTAGATTGGCCTTATCCTTTTCTATCCAGGGCTAACTTAGCAGCTTGTACGTGCCGAAACCCGTACATATTCGACTTGATGTTTCGTAGCCGCAACCTATTTTTGCAACTTTGAGATGACATGGCCTTAAGGGTCTTCTTTACCGCTCTCTTTTCCCTTCAGCAGCAGTTTGCATATTGCACAAGTCGTTTGAGAGTGCATGGGAATTAATCTTCTCCATTATGAGGTTCTCAAGCACTTGGTTGTGTTTGGTTTGTAGCTTCCTTAGATTGAGGAGAGCTTCACAACCTCGTCCTTTATCATATCACCAAAACATTGGGAAATCGCATTGCACTTGTCAATTGGTGGGACTCGTGACATGTTTACTACCACTTCCGCAGCTCATAGGCCGGTGGTCCCGCACTCTCTCGGGTCTAATATCACTTCAGGGCCATGGGAAATAACAATTGTTCTTTGCCCATCTCAATCTCGGCCGAAATCCTAGTACGATACTTGTCAACATATCCTTCCAATTCGGACCCGCACTTTTCCCCGATAGCTCCGTTTTTCACCTTCCTTTCACTTTCCGCCTTTGACCCGTTTGCAAATATGGCTTGTGAAATTTCGAAAAGTCGAAGATGATGTGCCATCACGTCTTACCATAAAACCTCGCTTTTTCCTTGTCAAATTTCCCATACAATGTTTCTTTTTGCAACGATTTCTCTTCTCCGACGCTTTCTTCATCATTAGTTCTCTCGCCTTTTGGAAGGCGGGAGAGCCTCCTCCCCGAAGCACCAACTTCTTCCACCGTTTTTCTCGTCTTGCTTCGTGTTGAAGCAATATCTCCTTTCTCCTCGTCGCGTATGAATCGGTCTCTATCCGTGGAAATCAAAGGTCAGGTATCAAGATTAGCTCTCCACTCGATGAAGGGTCTAGTTTTGTGAGCATAAGTAGTTGATTTAATCTTATTCATTTTATTTGAGATGATGCCTTTCGAATCGTAGGGCCGAGCTTTCCTTTCCTTAAATCCATGCCTTTGAGCAATTTTTCCACTATAGGGGAGGGCATGCCTTGAGTTAACAATGAAGGGGGCCGATGGTTGTAGGAAGTTTGAGAATGAACCCCTTTTTTTGCGGTGGAAGAAGTCGGAGCCGGTCGCTCTCAAGCTCGCCGGAGGTACTCACGGCATAAATCCGCAGAGGCGTGAAAAAATGGCAATCCGTAAGGGGAAAATTTCGCACCGTAAACCCCGATTTTAGTGTAGTCATTAAATAGGTACTAGTCTCCCGTGCTCTCGTCCCTCAATATACTCGTAGCCGCTCTTCCGCTCAGAAAAATCATGGGTGGAGGATTGTCATGAATAATAGTATAAGCTATTGTCATGAATTCGTTCAGAAAATTGAAACCCACCCCATTTGCCAATCCCAGTGCACTCTGCGGAATCCGCTCAAAAGACAGGTCCTGGACGAGAGTTTATCCTATAAACCTTTTATAGACCCAAACCCTTGAACGTATTAGATTGTTGGAAGAGGAAAAGGTATAATACCATGGAACAAAAACGGAAATGACTCGTAGCAGGGAGGCTCGAAATTGAGTTTGCATGGAGGTGGCCAAGAAACTAGGGATATCCAATACAATATCGAGTTGTGACATTAACCATAAAAGGGCTACACACTCTTTCGAGACCGTGCTTCGACCCCTTCTATCCCTAGTAATCTCGCAATGAGAGAAAGGGTTGGCTAAAGGTCTTCCTTGAATGTGTCTGGGGGCTCGGGTCCGCGTACGGGAAAGATGTGAGGCGGAGTCGGAAATAACAGCCGATGAAATCGCCTACTTCCTCCATGGTAACTTGGAGCGATGGGATAAGCGTCATTCCAATGAAACTAAAAATAATTTGAACTAGTAGGGTGACGAGGGCTTTTTCGATGATTTCGAGAGATATATCGAGTATCTTGTTCCCCCGAGATGATAGGAACATATCCCGGCGTTCATCCCAAGCTTCATGAGCCAACAAAGTGAATTCAACAACTAGGTAGACAGGGGGATTAATTTGGTTATATAGTCCTCGAAAAAACGACTCGAGTCGTCCCTATTTTCCACATGCTTCCCGAAAAGCTCCCGCCGACACTACTAATGAAAAACGGGTATTGTGGGTCTCGATGTGGATTTTCAAGTCCGTGGAAAGGCTCGTAGTCCAGAAAGAGCAGACGCTTGAAATCACGCATTCCGAGGGGTTTTGGGCTCGACTTCTTAACCAAGACTTTTACCCATGACCAATATGAAAAATGAAAAGCGGAAGGAAACCGTATAGTGAAAAAGGGATGGAATACCTGCGTAGTAAGGACATAGCTTGGGGAAAACGATGCAGGGAGGTTGGGAAAGTGACTTGGCGTACTTGGTGACCGGGCGCTCGTGCTTTAGCTATACAAGAAACTATAAAGAAATTATTTTACCACAAAGAATTGACGGGTGATCGCAGTTATACAACTTCATATTTCTCGGAAAACAATACTAGGATGACACTAGTAGGGATCACGTCATAAGGACGTCGACACCGAGACACATGGCATATGGTTATTCGCTATCGGATTTCGGGTAGGTGTATTCCACGCGTCTGGGTTAAATTCGAGATGCGGTGGTGTACCGTGTGTCGCAGGACTTACCTTACCGTTGTATTCGTGGCGACGGATGTCCTTCGTGGTCGGGCCCACTAGGAAGTCCGGCGGGGTTTTGGAGAAGCCGCTTCAATCCCGTGGCCATTTCCTCGATGGAACATATGCCCTCGAGTCCCATCGTATTCCATGTCACCATAATTTCGGAGGGGGAACTTCACGCCTTCCCCTTGCCATCCTTGACTAATTGTTCACGTGCCTTTATCCTTTCGAATATGCGAAGTGTGGGCGGGCCTCGGCCTCGCATGTATCGTCTTGCATCTTTGTCCCTGTTTTTAAAGCTTTGCCGCAAGTCTATCATATAATATAGCGCCTTATTCCACTTTTTATATGGATCTCCTTTCATATTTTCCCATTCACGCTTTTAAATATTTCACCACTTTATGTTGTCGGGTGATCTTCCTTTATACACTTCTTAGGGCTAAGGTGGTGGGTGATATAAAAAACGAGGTCCAAAGTCTCGCTTCTTCGTTTGAATTTTTGCTAAATCTTGGCGGCATACCCTGTGATGCCATACCAAGCGAGGAGATGTCGAGGAACTCCATTTCCTCCCCGAATGTATCCGTACGTGAAAATTGCCGTACTTCGAGACTCAAATGTTTCTCCGAAATTTTGATACCCATCTTCATAGGCGTGGATATGGAACAAATTCGTCAACTCATGTACATCTTGATCCCTTTGCTAGTACAAAAGATATTCCATTGCATGTACTTGTCCTCATAGCTCGTTGTTGGGTCGTAAAAAGGTATATTTTAAACACCTAATTAGCCTACATTAATCATCAATCCGGGAGCGTCTTTTTTATTCCAAGAGTGTACTCCGTCCGAGGCTGCAATTATCTAAGAGAAATGTCGTGAAGATGTAGTACAAAATATCAAATGCAAAAGTAATAAAATTCTTGTAAAGAAACCCAATTACGATGTGAGCAGGAATGTAAAGATTAAACTACTTCAACCTTGCTCAACATCGATCGTGATACGATAGCAGAACTCGCTTCCCTTAGAAATCGATGCAAGACAACCAATCCGGGGATTGGGAGCGAAACCTCTATCCTCTACAAGCTTGAAATCTTAACGCATTGAAACAAAAGCGTAGCTTCAATGAAAGCAACTTAAAAGGAAAGCAACCGGGAAAGAAACAACAATGTGTGCTAATCAAATAAGCAATGAACGAGAAACTGGAACAAGCAGCATAAAATGAACAAGAATTACGATTCTAATACAATTAATTAACCAAATCTCCACACTCGTGCCCATCGACAACACGATAACCAACTATGGAAAATTACAAACGGATGGAACAACTACTTAAATCGGATACAAATCATCAACGTTTTTACAATAGTAACAAGATAATTAAATAACGAATCGTGCTTCTTTTAAAGAATGAAACAACAATGACTTCGTATTTGATCTAGAAACAATGAAACAATTTCCGTAATATAAATAAATACCAAACACACTTCACACGATTACAAACAAAGATTATGAATACAACGTCAGAAAGTGATTCCACTGCGAGCTGCAGCCCTTAGCGCCGGTGAAATACCTCCGGGCTAAGGTCGTTGCTTGGAGAATGAAATGGAACACGATCTCTATATTAAATAAACGCAAAACATTACAGAAGTAGTTCTCTCAATGACCAAGAGTCAATTGATCATCGGGGATTACGGGAAGTATTAAATGTAAAGAGTCTTTCGATTATATTCGCCTCTGCCACTAACGTTCGTCCCTTCACTAAAGATCATTGCTTTATATTAATTCTTCGACGGACAAATCAAGAACTATGATAAGTTTGGACAGGTGATCCCTCGGTGATCGAGAGATCCTAAGGGATTCGCTCCTCTCGTTTTATCATCATTCGTTCACTCCGTTCAAAGTCGAGTCGTCCCTCGTCCTTTCCGGCGATTCATTCACATCTTCTTGCTTCACGGGATATGGTTTTCCATTGATGGAGTAGCGCTTAGATTATTCTTAGCCACGCCTTTGGTATAGCCGCTCACCTCTTCGAATTCCCTCGTTTTTTCAATCAAAAATAACCTTTAGTCATCTTTTTATACTAAACATAAACCTTTCCAATTCTGTTGCAATTCCTATGACAAATTACCTTTCCAAGGAAAACATAAGTATATCTTATGGTAAAAGAATAGATAAATGCATAGTAATTTTCATACCTCTTTCATCGCCAACATACCCTCGCTAATCTTTTTCATGTCCTCATGAAAAATATAGTTCACATGGAGAGTAGTCAAAGAATAAGCCGGATAAGGTTGGTCATTGAAAGGCCTAAAACCATGATGTGCAGACTAACTCTTCAAAAATACGTTACGTCCGTCTTCTGTGAAGCTCATAAATAGCTTTGTAGTCCAAAGCGAGTGGTACCATGCAATAGGGCCGCGGAACCTACATCCTAACCAGAATTTCCCTTCTTTTTAAAACAAGATGGCTATAAGCAATGAAATGGTCCTGGCAACTTTAGCCCAAAAATTTCTATAATTAAATGGCTCCCTATTTTGTACATTCGATTCGAGGTTCTCCACCGAACCTTGGGCTGCTACATAAGCTTGGTTTCTAATGGATGAAAAATAGTCCGTTCCATTCAAAATGATTGATTTATGGATAGGCCCCGTAGTTTTGGTAACGCTTTCTTTGTCATTAGATTTTTCTATCTAGCCCAAAATTGAAGTGGGTTTTGAGGTTCACTTCTAACCCATAGATCTAATTCATTTTTCCTGCCTTTGAAAGGCGTTATAAGCTTTACAGCCACTTTAATTGATTTACAAAAGAAAGGAAATGAATGCCTAAAACCGAACATCTCCAATAAAAAGGGCTAGGGTTTGATTCACAGCCATTTTCAAGTATTAGATTGTGCAAGTAAAATTCACACAACAGAGCGTTGTACTCTGATCCCATAAAGTTTGCGGCATGATACTGTGGTCGTTTATGGTTCTTAGCTCTATAGATTTCCAGCCCTAACTACCTTGATCTTTAATTGTAACATTTTTCTATTAAAAATAAAGCATAGTTTTTGGCAAGGCACCTACACAGCTAAGACATCGGTATACGAGGAGCGAGAGTGTCCATTTGATTGTAGGCTAGTTTTAATTGGTTTCTTACCTTATCAGCTATCTCTCGTTTCCCAACGTTTTTCATGAGCTTCGACTTAATACCCTTCATGAATAATTCTCATCTGTTGCCTACGCCTCCCGATATTTCTTCCTTGGGACAAGATCTTCTTCCAATTTATGTCTTTCGATTCGAGCTCGTGTCAATTTCTTTCTTGCACGGTCCGACTCAGCTTCCGGATCACTAAAGGTGTGTTGATTTGCTAGATTGAATATTTTTGCTTAGAATGTGTTCCTCCGGAATAGCTCTGTGTTGGGACAACCGTTTGCTGCTCCACATCCTCATAGTTAGGCTCGGGTGTATAGTTTCTTCTATTACTTGGGGATTCTTATTACCGATTACCCTTCTCTTCGAACTTCTTTTGAGAACAATGTTTCTTCTTTTAAGGGCTCGCTTAGGTATCTGTTTCATCCTCGGGAACTCTAATGGTTTGCCCGAGCCGTTCTATCGCTTATGAAGCTTTATCCTTTCCTTGCGAAGCTTCTCAACCTCGTTGTTTTCTTCTTCTTTCTTAAAGGAACAAAGCAGGGTTGTTCATCCGAACCCGTTTGCTCAACAGGGTTTTGACTTATATCAGCTCGTGCCTTCGTTGAAATCTTCTTCTTGCTCCTCTTCTTAGGGTTCTTCTTCCATGTTCACATGCCCTTGGCTAGATTCCTCAGAATCATCTTCTCGCTTGACTCTGTAATGTCCTGGGGGCTTCCCAACTGAGGTATTGATTCAATGTTCTCTTCCCCCTGTTCATACCTCTCGGGAGAAGCAACCCTCAGCTTCGCTAGGGTTTTCTCGTTTCATTGAGTCTTTCTCCGGTGGCTTTTCTCTATCGATAGTAGTGTTCTCTCGGTAATTGATTAATATCGATATTAAGGTCCAAAGGGCTATGAGGGCGTACATAATCACTCATATTGGCTAAAATTTGGGCCAATTGGTCTTCCTATAAAGGGCTTGCAATGAAATTTTCGTAGGCTCCGTTTCATCCTTATTCGTCATTGTGTGATAACTTCCTTTCTCCCTCATCCGAATACCGCATTTCTCCTTCAATTTCTTCTTCCTTTGTATTTCCTTCAATCTCTTCTTAATTCGAATAATGCATTTCTCCTTCCTCTGCCTCGTAGGGTCGTCGCTCATCGGTATGGTGGCTTACTTCTTCTTCGTCCGATAACGACCTCTCCTTCCAAATTTCCTCTTCCGCTCAAGACGAGGACTTACTCCCTCCAATTCTTGTTCTTCACCGAAAGATGGGGGGCTTGCTCCCTCCAATCGTGGAGGTTGTTCCTCTTCGTGGCTATGCAATTCTAGAGGCTTGTTGTCGCTACCCGGAAAGCTCTTCCTCCATTCTCCTACTTCTGCTTCAATCGGAGGGATTGATGCAGGGAGTAGAGGGGCTCAGCTATTGAGCCAACCATCCTCCTCCGTGTTAGAGAAGGTGAGCTAACCCTTCGTGAATGGAAAATATTAATTCTTCCCGTTCGGTCTATTGGCTTCGGGCGAGGCTATGAGTTACTATTAGTCGAATTAAACAATGGTGGCCGACCACCATGTCTACATGTTGGGCTTTTCTTATTCCACGAGAAATATCATGCAACAAAGAATTTAAAAATGCAAGCAGATTAATGGTGCATTTCTTTTTTAATGCCTAGTAGCTTAAGATGGCGAGGTCTTACCACATCCTTTCTTCCATCGCACGTTGTGTAAGCCTCGCACAATCTTGGCCAACTACTGTCCATGGTTCTCCCAATGACGCTGGGCGGACTCCTCTACCTTTTGATGACTGAGCGTCCGTCCGTCATCTTGAAATATTTTCATGGCTTCTTGAATCCTAATCTTTTTCTGAGTCCAAATAGTCCCTCGCGTGGGGATGCCGGACACTTTTGCAATTATCTCGCTTCGGACACGCTTATTTGTCTTCCTCTCTGGTCGGCGGAGGATCCTTCACACGCAGATTTAATAAAAATTGCGTGTGGCCACTACTTCACGTGAGTTACTGCATTCTCATGAAATATGTAATCCACGGTATTTTCTAAAATTGCTCGTGCGGCAAAGATCGGAGACGCATCAACACACGCGGTTCAACGCTGTGAATTGGGCATCCTCCCATCTCGCGACGCCTCCGTTAATTCCTTACAACACACAAAGGTAATCACAATGGAAGCAAAGACACGGCACGAGCTTCGTTGAAACTTGTCCTAAAAATGCGGGGATTTAGTCCATATACGGTAAAGGGAAATCTTGGAGTTTGATGCTGCATGCGGAGACATCCGCGCCCCCCAAATGAACGATAGGTCGTCCTCGGCCAACGTCGTGAAGAGTGGCATGTGTGGCACAACAATAGGACGACGGTAGACGTGCATAATTATGATACATTCAATCAAATCATAGCAATTACGCAGAGATCGATGTATGACGATAAATCGGTAATGAATAGGAAATCGCGTTGTAATGATTCAAATACGAGGGGAAGGGATAGCATAAGATAGACATAAATACAATTGCATTATTTATCATGTGAAACTAATATGATCGATTCATAATGATTTTCATGTAAAATAGGTTCGGAAGTATAGGTAAGGGATTCATGCTTTTCATTTGATATTAAATAGAGATATAGGAAAAGGGTTAAATATAACTATTGATGTGTATAAATGTGACTTCAATACCATCAACATGGCTCACGTTTGGCCGACGGTGTCCATAACCTCGACAAAGTTGCTTTTCTTACCCACGGAGACCATTGTCCTTTATTGGATGCGAGGAAGTGCTTCTTTTTCTTTCTTCATATATATATTGAGTAGAAAGACGGAGGTCATTGTGCCGGCTTGGTGACCAAACAAACCATAATGCCGTTCACGCAGTGAAGAAGTGAAAAGGTGGGTAGGTCGGCTCGTGATGAGACCTCCCGTTCCAAGGACTTCTTTGATTTTTCAATTGCACTAGTGGACCATTTCGGTTTTGGTGGCCATGTTGGGAATGCCACTTCACCACCTTCTCTATGATCACGGTAGGTTGGCTCTTAATGAGACTATCCTCCAGCGCAAAATCGCTAAAAATATGTAAGTATTTTTCTTTTTTTCAAAGCAACACTTTTCCTCGGTTATTCATAGGGGATGGCTCAACACTCCTTAAGAGTAGGAATGGTGGAAGAAGTCCGAACATCTCAATAGAAAAAAACATATGCCATTATTCCTATTACATAGATAAATACCGAAGAAAGTTGTAGTATGTGGGAAAGAACCAATCATGATAAAAAATAATCGATCGGATTAATTAATGGTAATAGCAAAGTTATGTTATTGATCATGCCCGCTCTTTTTTTCTTATCAGTTGGCCCGGACAATTTCCTTAAAAATGACAATTTCTTTTGATTTGTCAGATCACAAAGTATAGCCTTTGATTTGTATGATTGTATATAAATGATATATTTTCCTTTTATAAAAGTGATCAAAAATTCAAAAATGCAAGCTTAAAACAAATAAAAACAATCACTCGAAAAGTGTTGTTCCTTTAAAAAGGAACGAGCAAAAACAATCTCTGCGAAACTCGTTGTTCCTTTCGAAAGGAACGACGATACTCTTAACTGAAAGTGCTTTGTTCCTTTGGAAAGGAGCATGCTAAAAAGCACTCTGTGTAGAAGCATGACTTGTTCCTTTAGAAAGGAACAACAAAAAAACATCGTCAGCAACCGTTGTTCCTTTAGAAAGGAACATCAAAAACGCTCTTGCGAAAGCTTGTTGTTCCTTTAGGAAAGGAACAACAAAAACACTCTGCAACAACCGTCGTTCCTTTCAAAAGGAACGAGAAAGAGAAAAACATTCTCGCGAAACTTTTGTTCCTTTCAAAAAGGAACAACGGAAGGGTTGATTTCCTTTAGAAAGGAACGAGAAAGCAAAAAAACGAGAATTTTTCATCATTTTTAAAGAAACCAAATTTAATGAATCAAACGATAAATAAATATTAACGAGGACGAATTCCATAAAACAACAATCAAAAAACGGAAAACAAATGCTTTTATGTAAAAAATTAAAAAGGAATGATTTATCAACGTGGAATGGCCGAGGAGGAATTCTCCCCTTCGAGCCGAAAATTTCCATGGTAGAATCTTTCCCGTAGCTCGGCGGTAAAAGGATTCCCGGGTAAGCGGCTTGTGATACGCGCTCGTACACGATGACCGTTTACCTTAAAAGGAATGTCGAGATCCATCAATGGTAACTAATGTGAGAGTGCCATTATCATGCACTTTCGTATTTCATAAGGTCCAAAGCACATCTTGTCTGCCGGAGCTTTCCAGGGAAATCCACGAAACCGAGAATCATATAGGAGTGCCCAATATCCCTTCGTGGGAAGATCTTTTCTTTGATATGGGCGTCATGCCATTTGGATTTCTGTTGCTGAATTAATGTTGTGTGCTTGAAGAGCGAGAGAGCCTAATTTCATCTAACTCATTAATTTCGTTTCTTTTGATCTTTTTAGCCGCTTCATCCAAATTCGGACCCGCCTTTTCGAGCTATTCTTAATGTTTGAATTTCAAATTCGATAGGAAAGATGGGTTCTTTTTCCAAATACCAATTGATATGGTGAAGTCTGGTAGGTCTCCATGTTGTTCGAATATGCCCACAATGCTTCTGACAGTCTCGTGGGCCCGGTACTCGTCTATGTGAGGCAACGAGTGCTTTTTGTCAATATAGATTCGATTACCTCGTTTGTGCTCTCGACTCGCCATTGGCCTCGTGGGTGATATGGAGTTGTAATTTTGTGCCTTTGATCGTGGTAGTTTTTCAATGTTTCGGCGATTTTTTACCTACGAGCTGGCCCTCCATCCGTGATTATGTCTCATAGGAGGCCATAAAGACAAGCACAAATATTTGGAAAAGAAACTATATTACGAATACTGCGTCGTACCTTTTGAAAAGAGGCTACTGCTTCAACCCATTTGGTAACGTATTCGCTTGCAACTAGGATATATGTTTTGTGATTTGATGGGGGGCTGATATGACCAACGAAGTCAAGGGCCCAACGTTCAAATGGTTCAATCACTAGTTGAGGGTTCATAGGGCATTTCATCGGATTGCCCAGCTTCACCGCTGGATGACCTATCACGTAGGGCACATATTTTTAGCATCTTTAAAGATAGTGAGGCACAATAGTAGCCTTTGCTCGTGAAAACTTTGTGGGCGGACTTCTACGATTTGCAAAATGTCCGCCACAATCGTCCATCATGGCATGGTCTCAATATGTCGAATACCTCATCCTCCCTAACGCATCTCTACATTATTTGCATATTTGCACTGTACGGTGTACTATTTTCTTACCGTTCATTAAGGGATAGATGTTTAGGTAATTTACCTATTTTCAAATGGTTTTCTATAATGTCGTACTCATGGTGTTACTGGTAGTAACGACGAAGAGATGTTCATCCGGAAAGTGGTCTTCAAGCGTTTCGTGTCCGTTGGCTTTGGCATTCTCGATGATCGAAAGCTCGCCTGCGTTCTCTTTGCTCGTCGCTTTGATTGTGATATTTCGATTCTGCCCGGTAAAATCAACCATCTTGTCACTCTTCCCATTTGTAATAGGTTTATTTGCTAAAAATTTAATGGAAGAGTGATCTCAGGAATACGAGTACTCACGGGATACCCGAGCTTTATGTAATGTCTAAATTTATTTATAGCATGAACTACAACTAAAAATTCTTTCTACGGTCACAGTATAATTTAATTCGGCGAGATAGATTTTTCTAATGTAATAAATTGCATATGGCTTCTTGTCTTCCTCCGATTGCTATGTCCGAGGCATCGGATCGCAAATTTGGAATGGAAAATTCCAATTTGGGCCCACTTAGCGCGAGCTGTTGAAACGAGCTTCTTCGGATCATTAAAGGCATTGTCACATTTGCTCCGATCGGAAATGAAACTGCAGTATTTCCAATCAAAGTGCATATAAAGGTGCAGCTTATTCGAGAATAATGTTCTATAAATCTTCTATAATAACCGAGAAAATACAAGAAAGCCACGTACCTCTCGTTTGTGTAGTGGGTGTAAGGAATTAACAAGAGTATTTGAATTTTAGCCGGGTCCACTTGAATTCCTTCTCGCTGAAATATAATGGCCTAAAATAACTCCTTCGGTCATCATCATAAGACACTTTTCGATTTGCTTAAACAAAGCCTAGTGTCAATACATCTTTGCAATACTTTTTCTAGGGTTTCTAATGCGAGTCAAAGTCATCCCCATAAGGTGTGAAATCATCCATATATGCTTCGAGGCCTTCATTTATTAACTGCGCAAAGATGCCGAGAATTTCCCTTTGGAATGTAGCGCACTGCGTATAGTCCAAAAGGTAGGACTCCTAGGTAGGAAAAATGTTCCCCATGGGCGAGGGTAAAAAGTAGTTTTTGTCTTTGGTCTTCGCACGCTTTGTATTTGGTTATATCCTCGAAGCCATCCGGGAATGAAAATAATTTCTTCCACGCGCAATGTGTCTAATGCACGCGGTCAATGAAAGGGAAGGGGGAAAAGTGGTCTTTTCCTGTGTTGCTTTGTTAAGTTCATTGGTAATCTACACATATCCTCCACTTTCCATTCTTTTTTGGTACTCATCCACTCAATGGGGAGACCCACTTTGCTATCGGATATTGGGTAGATGAAATTAACATCCAATAGTTTTTGTAATTCATCTTTCACAATATCTTTAAGGTGAGGATTTAGTCTCCTTTGAGGTTGACGAATAGGTCTTGCATATTTTTCAATATAAATGTGGTGGGTACACAATTGAGGGTCAATTCCTTTCATATCGGGAGTAATCCCATGCAAAGGATGCTTTGTATTTTCGTAATAATAGGACCAATTTCTCTTCTTGTTCGGCGTAGTTGAGATTGTTGTTAATGTTCAAAGTTTTACCCGGCTCAATTTCCACAATCTTGTTATTATTTACGAGAAGTAGTAGGTATTGCCTGATCATGAATATCTTTGAAAGGATCTTCTTCTTCTTTTATTATCAAATGTTTCCTTGATCATGTGACATTGCAAATGAGATTTGATTTGTGATTTATTAATAAAATTATTAATGATATCATCCTCTATGTGATCTTTAAAATCAAGAGCATTGTCTATAGTTAGAGGTGATCGCATATTTTCCATGAGATATGATGCGTGGTTTTCTTGTTTTGATTATTGATAGACTTGGTCGAGTGGGGATATAGGGCTAAATTCTTGACATAATTTCCCCTTGTTGTGGTCATGTTGCCTCATGTCGGCATCCAATATAAAGCATCGGCGATTTGCCACAACCAGAGGTCTCGCTCTAGGATTAATGGATGTCCATCTGGTCGGTTCTTTGGATTGATAACTAGGAAGTGGCAAGGTATTCCCGTATGAATCTATAGATACCATTACATCTTGTAATGTACCTTTCCGGGTTTAACCTCTCGATCGATCGTACCACTCCAACAAAGTTGTTGTTGGTTCTAATGATGTAATGCTGCAAGTTTTTGACGAGGTGGTGGTTGTTAAAATGTTAATTGCTGCTCCCAAATCAACTAGGGCATTAGGAAATGATTGACATTGATCCGCATTGTTACTATATGATTTCATGGGTCTTCATATTTAATGGGTGTTTTCATATCTCGATAATAAGTCGGATAGGTGCGACTATTTGGACGAGAGGGATTGGTTGTGGTTCTCCTCTTTGGCTTTTTTATGCATAATTTCCTTAATGTTTTTTGCGTATATAGGAATATATTGAATAGCTTGGAGGAGAGGGATTTTTATACATAATTTCCCAAAATTCTCCCGTAAGATCAAAATTGGGTTGTTCTAATGGGCGAGGTATCATTAATCGTTCCTTGGGAATGGTGGAGAGGAAGTTATTACTTGTTGCTGACCTTTGTTGTTGCACTTCCTTCTCACTATGTACTCGTTTCGTGCTGGTGGCCGCGATCTTCAATATGATCATCATTATTTCTCTTTGTTTCCACTATACGCCTGGATCCTTTAATTCAAAGGTCGTGCACTCCCGCCCGCGCCTTTCTACATCCGGGGGTTCCATTATTTGGACAAGTAATAAAGCTGGCCTATTGTTTGGGGTTTGGTTTGGGTTGTACCGGGAGTTGTGGCCTTAGATTGAGGTCCGGGGGTTTGTCCTAAGCTTCGGAAGTGTAGGTTGAGAGAGAGGAATTGTTCCGAAATTTCGCCGATTTGGAGGTTTACGCAAGCCTCGATTCTCGGGAAGTAGAAGGGGACCATTGTGTAGGCCAAAATCGTGGATAGAAAGGAAAGCTAGGCCAGCTTATTTTTATTTGCTTCCGATTGGGCCAAGATGTTGCTGGGGAGGAAATGGGCCCATGTTGTGACCAATTAGGGAAAGGTGTTTGATTACTGCCACATCCCACTATATTGTTGAGCATTATATTGAGGGTGAAAAGAAAAATGGATCATTTTGCATGCCGATGGTCGTGGCTGCCATTGTGTCGTGCACAAGTCGCTGTGCATACCACTCTCTAATTCTTCTTCACTACCTCCTTATATACTACTTTTAGGCCAGAAGAAGCGAGGGACATGCTTCTCCGTAGGGTGATCTTTCGTGCAAATGGCACTGAGACTTTAATCACATCCAACGGGCATTCTTTGTGGGCGTGTTTCTTTCTACATTTGGGGCGAATATTTCCAAGTTTTTCTCCGCTTTCACGCTCGTTTACATGTTTGGCTTGGTATAATGTCAAAATGCGTTGTTAAAGTCCCGAGTATGTGCTGTCTTAAAAGTCTTCTAGCTGATTTCCAATCTCCGCACGAGTCACTCCTTCATTAGAGGTCTTATTTTCCCTTGTAATTATAAAGTCACGTTCTGCTGATTTCAACCTTGTATTACCTCTTGAACACTTGATACACAAATAAATGACGTCGGGATAGCTTTCTTGATATATATCACCTTTTCCCATAATATTCAGTAATGCTATCAACCTATCGATCTTTTATTCCCCTAATTAATGCGAGTTTTCGAAACGTTATCGTAAGGGTGAAGATGCATAAGGGGATCTCTGCAAATTATATTGGAACCGTTCCACATACTCTTCCAAGGTCTCACTTGGTTCTGCCGTCATCTAGAGATGTTTCATCTTTTAATTCCCGTGAACTCGCCAATAATCTTGATATTTCTTTAAAAAGTGCGACGTCACATGATCCCAATCGGTGCAGGACACCCCCACCTAATCCCATAAACCATCGTAAGGCTGCCCCTTTTAACGTAGGGCGAATAGTTTTAGTTTTTGAGGCGTCGGTGGTGTAATCATATACCTACACAAGACATCAGAATTGCTAAACAAAAACGCATGCGGTCCTTCGATGTCAAACCATGAAATGTGGGAATATAAGCGAAGAGGAATAACTTTCATGGGTGCGTTAGCGGCGGTATCTACTATAGGATATTGCGGCGTAGAGGTCTCGTTGGTTCTTATTTTGGTTACGGGCCATTTGATCAAAGATATGCCAATACTGCAGGATTTCCGGGGAATTTCTAAAGGTTGACGAGCGAGTAGAGCGGGAACCCAAGCTTTGACGAGACTCCCTTTGCACTGGCATAATAGGTATTCCTTGTTGTCCTACCGATTTGAGGTGATCCTTGCGCCCGAATAAGTTGAATAAAGCACTTCCCTTATTTGGGTTGTTTATGGTTTGGGCAATTTTAATAGGAGATTTTGGTGTCCGTGGTTTCTCCCATTTTCCCTTCTCCTTCTGGGAGAATTGCTAGAAGTTCCCTTCTTGAAGGGAAACTTATGCAAGGATTCTCAATTTCTTGGGAATCTTGCTTAATTCCCTCTCGTTTGACTATGTATCTCGGCGAAGGCTTCGTATGGTGACTTTGTAGCCTCGAAGAGGAACCTAGTGAAGGCTATCTAGAAAGTGAGTTCTTTTAAATCCCTACTGATGAGCACAGAGATTCAGGTTCTTTTAAAGATTTCGTCGATAAAGGGTCGTGGCGCCTGCGGTCACCTGTCCCTTGGGTTTTTCGGCTTTTAGGAGGAATTTTTGTTTCGCTTAAGCCGGTTTATTCATTCAAAGAAACAATCCTTCATTCCTACCCAAAAGAAAAGCTTACTTACTGCGTGTGAAGCGGGTACACGAAAGCAAAGTGTGTTTCTCGAAGCCAAAGTGCGCGGGTTCTTACCTTCCGTCTTTAATACCCAATTCTCCGCATATCGGATAGTACCAGGCGCACGTACTCCTTTAAAATAGCATACACTCTCCCTAGCAACGGCGCCAAAATGTTGGGTCGTAAAAAAGGTATCTTTTAAAGCTTACCTACTCAGCCTACATTAATCACCAATCCGATCAGCGTCTTTTTATTCCAAGAGTGGTACCTCACATGCGAGGCTACAATTATCTCAAGAGAAAATGCTATGAAGATGTAGTAAAAAATATCAAATGAAAAAGTAATAAAATGCTTGTGAAAGAAACCTAATTACAATGACGAGATGTGTAAAGATTAAACTACTTCAACCTTGCTCAACATCGATCAGAGGATACAAAGTAGTAAGTAACTCCTTCCCCTTAGAAATCGATGCAAGACAACCAACTACGATTGGGAGCAAGTAGAAAACCTCTATCCTCTACAGGCTGGAAATCTTAACGCAATTGAAACAAAAGCAGATTCAATGAAAGCAACTTAAAAGGAACGCAAGCGGAAAGAAACGACAGTAATGATGACTAATCAACAAGCAATGAACAGAAATGGAACAGAGCGGCATAAAATGAATAGCAATTACGATTCTAATACAATCAATTAACCAAATCTCCACACTCGAGGGCTTTCGTCGACAACATGATAACCAACTCATGGAAAATTACAAAAACGGATGGAACGTGCTCTTAAATCGGATACATATCATCAACGTTTTACAATAGCAACAAGATAATTAAATAATGAATCGTGCTTCTTGTAAAGAATGAAACATCAATGACTTCTCGTATTTGATCTAGCAACAATGAAACAATTATGTAATAGAAATAAATACCAAACACACTTCACACGATGACAAACAAAGATTATGAATACAACAACGTAGTGATTCCACCCGGTAGCCGAGACCCATATAAGCGCCGATGAAATGCGACCGGGCTAATTCAAAGGTGTAGAGAATGAAATGGAACATAGTCTTATATTAAATAAACGCAAAACATTACGAAGTAGTTCTCTCAAAGACCGAGAGTCAATTAATCATCATATTACGAAAGTATTAAATGTAAAGAGTCTTTCGATTATATTCGCTTCCGCCACTAACGTTCGTCCGTCACTAAAGATCATTGCTTTATATTAATTCTTCGACGGACAAATCAAGAACTATGATAAGTTTGGACAGGCCGATCCCCTCGGGATCAAGAGATCCCGAGGGATTTTTCTCACTCTTTGCTTTTATCATCATTCCGTTCACTCTTGTTCAAATCCGAGCTATCCCCGTCCTTTCCGAGCGATTCGTTCGGATCTTCTTGCCTTCGACTGGATATGGTTTTCCACTGATGGAGTGGCAGTTAGATTATTCTCGGCCATGCCTTTGGTATAGTTGCTCACCTCTTCGACTCCTCAATCAAAAAATAACCTTTACTCATCTTTTTATACTAAACATAAACCTTTCCAATTCTCGTTGCACTCCTATGATAAAGTACACGTTCCAAGGCAAACGTAGTATATCTTATGGTAAAAGAATAGATAAATGCATAGTAATTTCATACCTCTTTCTTTCGCCTAACACTCACCACAAGATAATATTTTTTCGATGGCATCTCGAAAGAATTCCAAGTGGGCATGATCGAGAACGAGAGAGGGTTCCCCCTCATCCATTTTTTCACAGATATTTGTTTCCCACTAGTCCTTGACATGGGGGGTAGCTTTTGAGGAGTGCAAAAAATAATCTTCTCCCGGGTTCGGAAAAAGTCATGAGTCGAGAAATATCCTTCTAATAGATTCAACCATCTATCTACGACATTTGCATCTCTTTGTTCCTAAAATATGGGAATGTCAAAGTTTACTTGTACCTTAAAAAGGAGTTGCACCTCCGCAGTGGGCTGTTCGGATGTGGATGTGCCGCAGATGGGCGGTCGTTGAAGGATGTGGGCAAAGTTATTCATCATTGCGTTCCTTTCTTTTTTTGAGGGCCTCCTCGAGCAATATTTTGATAGGATCTCCTACTCCCTCATCTTTACTTTTCATCCCCCATGGGCAACCGTTGGGGTTTGCGAGGCTGATCTTGCGAAAGATTCAACCATATCGAGTCCCTAACTCCTTATGCAACCTCGTTGAGGACATGCAATATTGAGAAAAAGCGAGACCACTCTAATACCATTGATCCGGATTTATGCGAGAATGAAAGAGAATACACGTAACCATAAATATAAAAATGCAAAGTGGAAATAACACTTCATTTCATTAATATCAAAGAACTAAAATTTGTTTACGGGCGAGGGAATGAAAACAAACTAGCTCGTTGTTGGTAGCTTATCTGCGAGAGATGTTGTTGTCTATAGGCCTCTGAACTACTGTGTTACAACGAGGCTCGAAGGCTTATATATTATTGAGAAACAATGGAAAACCCTAAACGTCCAAAAACCTAACTCTAGGAGATGAAACGCCATAATATGGGCCTCGTCGGGGTAAATTGGTACATCAATTTCCGGGGTCGTAACTTTGGAATACTATCTTCGTTTGATGCACGTGATACATCGTTAGAAAGATCTATTCGAGGACTAAAAATGCTAACCGCGAATATCAATTCCCAAAATGGAATCATGTTTTTCCGAAAAAGCGATGCCCAAAAAACATCGTTTGGGGCCTCAAAACTTGACTCCAAAAAGTTCGAGGACCCTAGCTGCTAAAAATAGTAATTTGCGCTATTATTAAGGAAAGCTGAAAAAGTTGAAAAGAAACAATGGTGGGGCCCCAAGTGGAATAGGCGAGTGGCCACCAATATCCACAGGATCACTACCTCACTAGCCCTGAATGAGTAGAATTCACTTTGAAAAGAAGTGAGATACTAGTCAACCACAACCATAATAGAATCATGATTGTTTAGATTTCCTCAACAAACACAGTATAGAAGTCCGAGGAAATGACCTCCCATTTCCATTACGGAATTGGAATCGGCTGCAATAGACCACCCGGATGTTTACACTCTACTTTTTACTATTGACAATCCAAACGCCTAGTGACGAACTCAACTACATCTTTCTTCAAGTTCGGCCAATGGTAGGACTTCTTCATTGTTGTCATTGTCTTCAGATATCTGGGTGACATCGAATACAAATTAACACGAAATTCTGCAATATAATATTTTTTATCTCACTTTCATCTAGCACATATATCTTGTCCCTAAATTTGAACAAACCATCTCTGTGAGAGACGATAATCCACATCATGTTCACATGCACCCTACATCATTGTAAACTTTGCTTAAGTTGCTTCGGTACATGTCATCATGTGTTTTCTTGCTTGAAGAGATATGATCATGTAAATATGTCCCATATGAACTCATAGTTTCTATGCGATTTAATTGTACTCTTATGATAAGAACATTTTCATCTTTATATTCTTTACCCTTTATGTACTTGATTTCGAAGTCAAACTCATTGAGTGTAGCTAACCACCTAGCTTTGCTGGCATTCGGATTCAATTGCTCAAGAAAAGTATCTCTATCCATTGTGATCACTCGTCAATATGAACCTCTTTCCAAGACGATAGTGTCTCCACATCTTCAATGCATGAATGATTAACTACCAACTCAATATCATTCACAAACTCTTTCGATGGATGTCGCAATCTTTAGAACTATAGTATTTGTAAGAAAGCTCCAAAACTAGTCACACATTTCTCTCGTCCATTCAAATTTATTTCCTTTCCTATGCAAGGAT
The DNA here is from genome assembly GCA_034641835.2 of Pinus albicaulis. Lineage (NCBI taxonomy): Eukaryota > Viridiplantae > Streptophyta > Pinopsida > Pinales > Pinaceae > Pinus > Pinus albicaulis. Next base: position 87,345 of record JAXQQM020076699.1, on the reverse strand, counting down.
GTAATAGGATAGGTAATCCGTGAAAAGTTCTGATGGATCACCTATAGTGACTCTGCTAACCCCATGAATGATACGACCTCATCCACATTCCTAGGAGTTTCCCATTCCATGATAGCTGCGATATTTTTCCGAGTCCACTTTGCTATACCTTCCTTGGAAACCACATGCCCCAAGTAATGAACCTCTGCTGAAAGAAATTGGATTTACTAATTTTGGCATGCATAAAACTAATGTTATCTTAGAAACCTTAACTACTGCTACTAAGTGTTTTGCATCTCTTCCTCATTCTTAGAATATATTAATATGTCATCAATGAATACAATCACAAACTTGTACAAATAAGGACACAACACATTATTCATCAAATACATGAAAGTAGGTGGAGCATTAGTCAAACCAAAAGGAACTACAACAAAATCATAATTTCCATACCTAGTTTGGAAAGTAGTCTTGTAGATTTCTTGCTTTGATGCGTACACGATGGTATCCTAACGAAAAAATCAATCTTCGAGAACAGCTATCGATCCCTTCAACAAATCAAACAAGTGCATCAATTCGTGACAAAGGGTACATGTTCTTAATTGTCACCTTGTTCAACCGCTTTGATAATCAATACACAAAGCACGAAAGTACCATCCTTCTTCTTCACAAACAACACTTTCGGTGCACCCCAAGGTGACACACTTGGCGTAATGTATCCCTTGCAAGAAATTTCCTTCAATTGAAACTCCAGCTCCACCAATTTCGAGTGCTCATATTGTATGATTCCTTTGATGTTGGCGCTACTCCGAGAATTAACTTAATATAAAAAATCCACTTCCCTGTGAGGCGGTATCTCTGAAATATTTCTACGGGAAATACATCCTGAAACTATTGCAAAACCAAGAACCTCTTCAAGACCTCAACATCCTCAACAACCTTACCTTTATCACTAGAAATATGGACTACAAACAATACACATCCTTTCTAGCTATTGTGCTTTTCTTGCATAATTGTGACCATTCTCATTAATGTAGGCTTCTTCTTAGTACACGCAAGATTCTCTTCTCTCCATCATCATAAAAAACACTCAATAGCCTTATCATAGGAATCCGACTTAGTCTTATGAATGTACAACCAATCCATACCCAACAACACATTGTATTATCCCAACAGAGAAGAACATTTATATGCATTGATGTGAGACACATCGTTCAACTCAAATGCACAAGATCTTACCCAATGATGAACTCTTTTCTTAGTACCTATAGCCAACTACACTAACTACGCATGCACTTATTTATTCAAAACGACACTTATCCACCAAGTTAGAATGCAGTAACTATAGCTAGATCCAGGGGTCAATCAAAATAGAAACAACTTGATCACAAAGCTTACCTTCATCTCGATAATAGATGTCTAATGATCATGCTTCCTATTATCCAATGATGCATAAATCCGATGAATACTTTGTCCAACATCGCCAAGTCATATGCCTCTTGAACACTGTATATTTGCACTTTGCAACCCCGATGTTGTGGATAATATCTCCTACAATGATCCTTGCCACAAGTCCAACACTATAAATATTTCCCTGTCATCACCCTTGTTCTCACTCTCATACTAAAATCCACATCCTTTATCAAATTTGCATTGAATTTTCTTGTGCGGTGTTTCATTATCCTTGTCATATGTATATTGTGGTTTTGCTCTCTTATTAACACTACTTTCATTTATTCTTATCATTAACTTTCCAATCCCCCTGTATACTCATTCTTGCGCTTCGATTTCTCATAATAACGCTTCAACTTTATGATGGCTTTCTCCACATCGATCTAGGCTCATCAAAGTCAATCATTTCCTTGAATGATACCAGCAACCCGATAATGAATCTATAAATCGTGGTCTTCTCCTCCTTAAGGTAAGGACACATATCTCAACAACTCCCAAAAAACCACCTTTAGTGTACTCCTCATCGGTCACTGTATATCCCATTTTTAGTTCATAAAACTCCTTCGCCTTGTCATTGTAGTATCTATCGGATAGATACTTCTTCCTAAAAAGTTTCTCGAACTCACTCCAAGTCAAATCCTCTTCCTAAGATACCTCCCAGGGTCTTCCATACTCACCATATGTGTGTTGCCTTCCCTTAAGGCCGGAACGTGTCTATTATGTCTTTTATGTTCTGCGAGTGGTCATGCAATACGAAAAATGTGTTCATTCACAAGTAGCAAAGATTTTGCATCCTCGACACCGTTTCTCCATCAAATGTGGGAGGACTTTGCTTTCTTGAACTCCTGCGGAAATTTTTGCTTCTCACTCTCTTATATGGATGGTGACGGTGATGGCCGATGCTGTCTCTGCGGACGAGCAGGTAAAGTCCACATCAGGTAACCCTCTTTGTCGGTGTGTACAAGAACCTACCATCTGCTGACATTCATCCCTATCCTTTGTTATCTGGAGATTGAGACTTTGCCATATGCCCCATTTAATTAGCTTTCCTCCTATCCATGATTGATCTAGTAGTCCTTGTGTCTACAAATATGAAAAACTATGAAGGATACATTGCATTAACCTATTGCTTTCTTTTGTTAAGCCCTAGCAATTCTTTCCTGTCGACTCATTAATACATCTCATTATCTACACACAACTTCTTATCTCTACTTTTAAAATTCTCAATGTGTACACTTTCTCGAGAGAGTACTCATCACCATGTTCCCAGCTGATCTACGGAAGGAGATGCGTGAATTGTGATGCCATTTTTTCTTGTCATCTTTGATTTCTGCTTCCCTCTGAGCAACCATGTCAAGATAAACCAAACATAAACATAATCAACATACTTCGGTGAAGTTCGAGAGGGATATCTCATACGCAAAATCAATCCAGTTGAACAACATATATATATATATATATATATATATATATATATATATATATATAACATCAACATCATGAACCTCTACATGACAACACTAATACAACAATGACCACCACCGATTGCATGCAAAACAACACATATACAAATGGCATGCATGCATGCCAAACACATTCCACCCATCTAGTTCAAGTGTTGAACCGAAGCTTTGATACCATTTTGTAACCACCCTCACCCGTCTATCTAGTTTCACCAACATGTCGTGGGTAAACATGAGAAGAAGAGCTACTATGACATGACACGACTCTGTAGGTCCCATTAAGGGAAAGTGGGGCCAACTACGCAAGACAAGTTGACATCTCACACCATCCCCATGTGATGCTACGAGGTCACTCTAAAGGCCGAGTAACCACTCTAGCTAGCCAACACTTGAGTTATACACCCTTTTCTCTAACTTGGGCCCTCAACCACAACCACATCAAGGAATCCCTGTCGTTGGAAGCCTCCAATCACATGCATATGACTCGCATCCATGTGGTTGTACCACGAACTTTCTAGTTAGGAGCATGCGAGTCCCAAGATTTTAGCCCTAGATTCCAGGTCAACCTCCAGAATACACCCGCCGATAACTTACTTTAAACTTCTCGGAATCAATAATGACATGACAAAAATGCTATATGAAAACTCGAAGGAAAAACTTGACCTAGACTACCTAGAACATAACATGCATTTGGAAAAGTCAAACATGTTGCAAACACGTAAGCTACATGTCATAAATACATATCTAATCATACATGTATGAGATTCATCTGACAATCACCGAGAAGGCCCTATTCCCTCTCCATATGCTGCAATAACATGACCAGTCCATTCATCCATCAACCCGATCAATAGTTAAGTAATTCATGACATGAGCCATATGAAGATACACATCACATGACAACATATGATCGAAAAATAACCATAAACCATGATAACTCAACCATATATCATCAACTCATTGTCAATAGATATACATGAATCATAATGGAAGAATAACTCTTATTAACATAGGAAAATACCAACAAAGTCGAGGACTTCCACGTACCACCCGACCATGGACGCGGGAGTCGAACAAAATATATCTTTCATCCAATCACCACGCACCATATTCTAAGCATGAAAGTGGGATCTCATGGAATAAACCAACCAAAACCAAAGCGGGGCTTCCAAGAGGCCGCACAACGAAGAAAACCTCATCTAGTGATTCCACCTCATAGTCGAACATCACTAGTTTTGACTAGATCGGTCTCTACCCAAGGTCATCGAGGGCTCCAATAACTAGTGTTATGAAGGTAAATCCTCTACGTGGATAGAGACAATCCTCTAGCCCTACGGTGGGTCTCGTAACAAAAGGAAAAACTAGAGTGTAGGTTCTAATTAATGAATGAGATAGACGAGGTAGATCCACCTACCTAAATTCCAACGTTGTCGTCGTAGCTATTGTAGTGGTGGCCTCTCGATTCACCTTGTCTTGGCGGGTCATGATCCTTCCGTAGAGATACTTGGATACACTGCAATATCAGCAAACAAGAGCGACATACGAAACAACAATATCGTTCATAACTACTAACTAGTCAATGAGGTTAAGCATATTGCATCGAATAAAACACATCGTGCAAAATGGGAACAGAGACGATAGTTATACATATGTATTAATAGAAGAAAGAGTTACGACCAAGCCTTGACGTCGCGACTTCCTTCGGCGGGGTTCATTTGAAGTGTGTCTCGACAAATTTTATGGAATTCAGACTGGATGGAGGCACAAGCCAAAGCTCTCTCAATAAGGGACTCTTCCCTTCTATCTTTCCTAGAAAAATGAATAGAAATCTCTCCAGCTTTTGCTACAATATGTTTAATTTGACTAGCACATCAATGGAATATGGTTGTACTTATAGAGGGAGAGGAGGAGGTTGGGATCCCTACTATGGTGGAAGAGCCTTATCTCTTGGGAGGTTTCCCCAAAGGTGGAAACAAGAGGCTAAAGGAGGAAGGCCATGATTTGACCGGTCGAAACCCTCCCTATGACTCGCCCACGAATTTTTATGATGGAAAATTTTCCTCTATTTTTAAAAAAATTTCCATAAACGGTTGGCGTGGGAAACTAACTAAGACGGATCGCCGAGGGGCGGGGTGGGGGCCAATTTTAATCTACCTCACCCTGTCCGGCGCTGAGGCATAACGAACTACAGGTACCCGAAAGGAGAAAAAACGGTGTTTACGATGGTATGTTCGAGAAATGGTCAACGAAGGAATGTGAAGCTCATGGCAAGGGATGCAATAATGGTATTTGCAAGGCATACCACTTTATTTTGGTCATGGAAATGTGCCTCCAATGTTCGGGATGGGGGATTTCATGGACAATGACAAAATGTTGTGTAACAGAGATGCCCCCTAAAGCATGAGGTCAAGAGAGAGGAAGGGGTGAAATGCTTTACGAGAACACGTTCGAACCAAACACGGGTGTCGGAGCACAGTGTATCTGCGAGACATGAACATGTGGCGGGGCATAGCCATCCATAATAGAGTACATATAAATGAGGATCCAAGGTATGGACACAACCATCCGGCGGTAAGGATCAATAAATAGAATCACGTATGGTCGCGGCCATCCAGCCAAATGAGTCATGTAATAAAGTGCGCAGAGTAAACCACAATATCCCACGGCTGGATCTTATCGGAAAAACTAGGGTCTTTTCCATCTCTACACGAACAAGTACAAATTCAAGCATGCAAATATGTGACCTGGAAGTTGAACATACGAAAGTCACTCGATTACCAACCAATGATGGAAATTTGTTAATAAGTGCGGAAGAAACCACCAATAATGACAATGGTTCTCAAGGTACAATAGGTACAATCTACGGTATGTGAACGAGCGTCCCGACGTCGAACACCCGTAGAATCGCTCGATCGAAGGCCAATGATATGGACTTGTCGTCGAATGCGAAGAACACCGCCGTGGGGCATGCGAGGCTCAAAATTTGATGGGGAGTCTCTAGACCAACTCTAGATAATGGTGAAGTTGACGGGAAGTAGCACGAGTCGAAGGAGGGCCATAATGTTTCCCATATCATCGACACGAGACGAGAGGGAATATGATGAAAGTGAATCAGGACCAACGGAGAATCAAGGGAGGTTGGAAAGCTATGAGGAGGCAAACTTCTGCTTGAACATATCGGCGACACAACTACTGGATTTGGCGGTATTTGACATCAAGGGATGCGAGGTCATGATGACGTGGCAAGGAGAAGATGAGAGGTAAAAAAAAATTACCCAAACCCATAGAAGAAAAAATGACGAAATGAGATGTCCCCAACCCGAACACAAATGCAGACGAGTGTCATGTTCAAGAGTGACATCTGTGAAGCACAACTACTAATGGTTCAATTTTCCCCCACCATTTCTAGCAAGTACCTAATTATTTTTGAAAACAAGCTTGAAGGATAGCATATGCATTGCTATAAGCTTTCCTTCGGACAAATCTGTTGACACCTAATCATGGATGGGTGTGCACTTTGTATTTTTGTATATTATTTAATATTAGGAAATAAGGAAGGCGAGAGTCATTGCTGAGTCCCAATAGCCTCACCTCCCATCTATATAGAGCATGTACATTCTTCGGCTAATAGCACGCATTCCGGTTTTGAGGAGTTGCCTCTGGTTTGACATGGTATCGAGCCGGCCCCACATTTGGCATTTTACCGCCTGATGGTGTAACTCCCTACTCCTTTTGCTCGGTCGATATTTTATTAATTGTTTTCTTTGCTCATTAATTGCTAGTTGTTATTCTGCATCTTTCCCTATTTAGCACGCGACATTTGCGAGCTCCGGCTCACCCTTGCGGCTGCGAAACTGCGGGCTGCAATCGTACGCAAATTGCGGTACGCCTACTGCACCAATTCCGGCCAGTCCTGGCTACGTCATTACTGTGATTCAATTTCAATTTTTTTTTGTAACGCCCTTTTGGGCCCTCCTCCTCTCCATTCATCCCTGCCTCCTCCATTTTCTCCTACCCAATGCCTTCCCTTCCACCACTTTTGCATTCCCATTCTCCATTCCCCATTCGTTCGCCTTTGTCTTGTTTGTCACACATATATATACGGCGCTCAATTTTTTCAATACGGCCTCGTTACCACGCACTTCGCTCCAACATTTCACAACGAGCCAGTTCACTCCGGCGTTTATTATAGCGTTCTCATGTTGTCCATATTATAAGCGCTCTCACTTTAAAAATTTACCATACTATTTCCACTCCATAACGAGTCTCACACAACCACGCTCCACAACGGTCTCGCGCTGTTGTCAATCGCTCCCACGAGCGATCTCACGCCCACGCTACCACTATCACTCTGACATTCCATATATATTAAATGTTTTCCATTGTATATACATATCTGTTGCACGCCCTCTTTTACATATAAACTTACATCACTTTGTCGTATGTTTGCAATTTAATACATTGTGTAAGCATTTGTCTATTTACATTAACGGCTGTCCATATTACATTATTCACATCTATATTTGTCTATTTATATTAACCATGTCCATATTACATTATTGACATCTATACGCTATATCTATTTACATTAACGTTGTCTATTATATTTTGTGCATTGTATTGTATGATATGCGACGTTGTATTGTATGGTATCATCATTTATATACGCCCCTTCCACCACATATTACCGCCCTCCACCACATATTACCACCCTTCATAATATACGCCCATCTTTTAATACCACTCCTGCTATGTTCAACCCTCTTATACATTCCATATCGACCCCCATACATCCAATATTATACATTTTTTAATGCGAGTCGGTCTATGGCATAGAGGTGTGTGTCCATTTAAATTCGGTCTTCGGCCAAAGAGTTTTTGAAAGCGAGATTTAGTTTCCGGCCAAAGAGTTTTTTAAACTCGAGAGAAATTGTTCTCTGGCGAGAGTTTTTGCCCCTTTATTTGAAAGATTTCAAGAGTTCGAAAGTTTTATAGCGAGAATTTGTTTCCTCTTCGAGAAGATTTTTTTCCGGCGGTCTAATGCATTCTCTCATCTCCATTGTTGGGGTGGTTCTCTGCGACGAAGAGAACTATCTTGAATGGTCTCGGAAGATTAAACACACACTCATTTTTAATGAGTCGTGGAGAGGAATGCAGTGAAGGACAAGCAGAAAATCCCACGCGAGAAGCCCACGCTGAACAAAGAGCTTGCCATTTTGGGAAAACAAGAAACTGCAAGGCTTATGCCTTGATTGCGGCCTACGTAAGTGAAGAGGGTGAGTCGCCATATCTCATCATTCTCAAATGCCTATGAAGCCTTGAAGAAACTAAAAGAACTCTATGACTCACATTCGAAATTAGAAAATGTTCAATTGATGGTTAAGTTGTTCGGTCTTGAAATGAAGAATGATGATCCCCTTGCTTTAGCTTGAAGTAAGATCTATAATGCATGACATTCAAAACACTGGTGTAAAAATGGACATACCTCTCATAGCATATGTTAAGGCATTATATCCGACTTACTCACATTATCTTGAGTCTTTGCAAGCAAGTGGAAACTTTGAGCAAATCACCTTTGATAAACTTGAGCGAGAAAGTTTGCGAGGGAAAGAGAGAAAGCTTTTTCGAAGATGAGCTGATCCCTTCATCTTCCGAAGAGCTACATACTTGGCACATAGAGAAAAGAGTCATACTCCCGGATTCATCGAGAGGAAGAGGTGGCGAAGAGGAAGAGGAAGAAGGAACTTCACGACAGAGAGAGGCGGACAAGGCTGACAAATCCCATCTTCATTGCACACGGTGCAATAGAGATGGACATGATGCATCCAAATGCAGAACACCATGGGAACAAAATTGAACGACACGAAAAATCAAGACAAAGGTAAAACCAATGACAAAGACAAGGTAAAGCACACGAATCAGCTCACTATGTTCTAGCACATTGTAGCAATAGATAAGCGAAACCTCATTTGATGTTTCATTTACTTCATGGAGAGATGATTGGTTGCTAGATTCGGGAACAACATGTCACATGACATTTAGAAAAGATTTTTGAAGATTTCACGCAAAGTTGATGGGAGGTATATTTCGCGAGATAAATCCAAACTCAAGCCATCGCGGGGCTTGGCACGGTCGAGCTAGCGCTTTCTGGTCTTCACGATCATATCCTACATGAGGTTCTATACCTCCGGAGTTGAAGAGAAACTTGTTGTCCCGGTCGAAATCCGGCGACAAGGACACTCGGTTCACTTGTTTGATGGTAAGGCGAGAGGTCAGGATCGACATCAGATCACTCACTTGTCATGGAGGGAATAGAAGAAGGGAGACTTTTGAAGGCGAAAGGTTCATCTCGCTCATGCTCAAAAACTTTGCATTCGAGTTCATCATCATGATGAAGGTACATTTCCATCAAGTCTTTTATGGCATGCTAGATTTGGACACTTAAATTATGACGACCTTCGTTTGTTGAAGAAAAATGGTGTTGATGGAGCCTGCCTACAATTCTAGAAAACCTAAGGAATGTGATGCATATATTCTAGGAAAGCATAGCACTGACCATTTCATGATTCACACTCAAGAGCACATAGGAAACTTGAACTTGTTCATTCGCATTTATGTGGCCCTATGCCTGACATCCTACGCAAATGGAAAGAAATACATGATGACATTTATTGATGACTACACCGAGAGATGTTGGATTTACTTGCGAAGAATAAGTCTGATGCTTTTCAAACTTTCAAGAATTTTCATGTATGGATTGAAAATGATGCACAAACACATATTGGCTCTCTACGTACTGATAATGGAAAAGAATACACTCTCAAATGAATTTGCAATTATCTTCGTCAACATGGAATCAAACATCAAACAACAATGCCATATAATCCACAACGAATGGTGTAGGTCGAAAGAATGAACGGAGACCCATCTTAAATATGGTCCGCTCCATGTTATTTTTCAAGAATGTAAAATTGATGTTTTGAGGTGAGTGCGGTTCACGTATGTCGTTTACATAAAGAATAGGTGTCCTTCAAGTTCAATTAGAAAGCAAACTCCTTTTGAAATGTGGCATGGCCACATTCCTTGATAAAGCATTTCGGGGTCTTTGGGTCCACTGTTATGCCTTGATACCCAAGGGTCGAAAGGAACAAACTTCGTGCGTAGAAGCGAAAATGTATCTTCTTGGGGTACTCAAATACCTCCAAAGGATATCGTCTCTATGATGAAGCAAATAGGTTTCGTGATAGCGAAGATGTCATATTTCTTGAATCATCCAAGAGTGACAAGGTTGTTGAGCGGCAACTTGATCGCACTGGATAGATTCCAGACACATGCAAAGTCTTTCAAAGAATTTGATAATGTGATTCCACACCTTGAAGGGATTTCGATATTGAATCAAGCTGTGGAATCATCTCTGAAAGCCACACTCTCCCCCACATGAAGAAACAAACCACGGATGACACATTGGATGATGTGATTGACAGAATTGGGAGATTGAATCTTGAATCAATCCCAACGCCGATCAAGTGACGACGCCGAGGCCATCTCGAAAGAGTCCTCCCAAATGGGTCGACAAAGACACTGGAGGATGTTCATCCGATGAGGTTGGAAAACAGGGAACAAGAAGTTCCACTCAAGAAATCGAAGGTGATGTAGATAATTTTGATTCCCTATTGATATGGATATTGCTTATAGCGCTGAATTGAGTTTGTCTACGGATCATGAACCAACTTCCTAAAGAAGCGCTTCTCATGATGATTGGGAAAGAAGCGATGCGAGAAGTGAGTATGATGCCTTGATAAAGAATGGCACTTGGAAGTCGGTTGATCCGCCTTTGGGAGAACGAAACCAATTGGTACCTTAAGTGGGTCTACAAGAACAAAGGCTGAAAAGCGCGACGGCTCATTCGACAAGCACGAGGCCAGGGCTTGTGGCAAAAAGGGATTCGCACGAAAGGAAGGAATTGATTATGAAGAAACGCTTTTGCTCCCACGGCAAAATGGACCACCATCGGGACTCTCTCTTTGCCTTAGCGGCTCGAGTGGATGGAAAGTTCATGATGGATGTAAAAACAACTTTCTTGAATGGAGATCTGAAGGAGAAAGTTTATATGTCCCAGCCAGGAAAGGATTTGTGATAAAGGGTCAAGAACACAAAGTTTGCAAACTTGTGAAAATCCTTGTATGGCCTCGGCAAGCACCACGAGCACTGAGTATGAGAAGTTGACCGAGCATCTTCTGAAAACTTTTGGATTTCAAACACTTTGATCTTGATGATGCAACTTTGTTTGTTAAGAAAGTTGGAAAAAGCATTGTATATCTTGTGGTATATGTAGATGATCTTTTGACACGAGGAAACAATGAGAGCTATATTGCATCCATGAAGAAAGAGTCGAAAGAAAGGTTTTGAAATAGTGATTTGGGTCATGTTCATTACTATTTGGGTATTGAAGTAATTCAACATCCTAAATTCATATTTCTTTCTCCAGAAAGTACATTGGAGATCTCTTTAGAACAAATTTGGCATGGATGATTGTAAACCCTTAGGCACTCCAATGGAACAAAACTTGAAGCTCACATCCTATTGAAGGGAAGGAATTTGAGGATGCAACTAAGTATAGACAACTTGTAGGAAGTCTTATCCCTATCGACCACCACCGGACACGACATCTCATTTCTGTTGGAATCCTCTCAAGGTTCATGCGACCCTAGCGAAGGACATTGGTCTGCTGCAAAAGAGTACAAGGTACTTGAAGGGGACTCAAGACTTTGGACTCAAATATACACGGAGTAGGCGACTTCATCTTGACCGGATACTGCGATTCGGACTTTGATGGCGAGCAAAAGAACACGTGTCTACTACGGAGCTTTACACCATGAGTCTTGGATCGGGAGCTCGGTCTCATGGAGATCACGCAAACGGTCGGTTTGCAGCGGAATTCACACCCACAGGGGCGGAGATATGTGGCGACGGGCTGAAGCAACAAAAGGAAATCGTGTGGCTCGACTCTGGAAGATTTGCGGATGAAACAGAGATGTATTCACTCCACTCATGATCGACAACACACTGCTAATAAAGTTGGCCAAGAACCCAAAGTTCCACGCCAGTCGAACAAAGCACATCAATACAAAGTACCATCTCATTCGACATCATGTTCGAGCCAAAGACCATCCATCTACATCATTGTTCCACAAATGAGCAAGCTGTTGACATCTTCACCAAAGCACTTGGAAGAGAGAAATTTGAAAAGTTCGGATCAGATAGCTTGGACTCACCAACATCCCTTCGGATTAGCAAGGGGGAATGTTGACACCTAATCGTATGGATGGGTGTGCATGTGTATTTTTGTATATTATTTATTAGTAGGAAATAAGGAAGGCTAGAGAGTCATTGGGAGGCTGAATCCCAATAGCCTCACTTCATCTATATAGAGCATGTACATTCTTCGACTAATAGGCATTCCGAGCTTTTGAGGAGTTACCTCCTGGTTTGACAAATCCAACCCTAGTACATTTATGAGCCCTAGGAAGGAGGAACTCGGAATAACATCATGGTGACGATGTACGATGTCATCGGGGTTTAACAAGTACGAAAAAGGAGAACTAAACATCTTTTCATGTTTAGAGATTTTGAAAGAAGCGGAAAATAAAACTCCGACATGTCCTTTTCGTAGATAGTCTCTCGAGATCCAAAAAGGTAGAAAACAATATTTGATAGAACCTCTTAGTCGCGACGAGGCTAAGATATTCCTTTTCATAAATAATCTATCCCAACCCGAAAAAGGGGTAAAAGTATATTGGGTAGATATTGTTTCACAACCATTTAACGAGTTCAAACGACAAGAGTCTCGACAATATTTTCTGTTTTAGAGAGTCGAGAAAAGAGTTGAAAGATGACTCCGATGGTGAATTTTCGTGTTTTTACCGAGAGTTCCAAAAAAGTATAAAATATAACTTGTGACTTCATCGTTATCTCTTTAAAGACTTTTCGGTAAAACAAACGTAAAACCCATTTCTTGAAATAACATAATGTAATAATCGAAAAATGTGTCTCAAAACCTAATTCGAGTTGCGAAAAGTTATAAAATGCCAAAAATGGTAAAAAATAATTACTTTTCACTTTTACCTCTTGTGGAGCAATAGTTACCCATTTTTTGCGGCGACGATAGTGGGAAATACGACAAACCAATCTTGAATCTGTCGAGTTCCGGGTAAGAGACGACATCCTTCACCCAAATTTTAAGTCCTCTTTCATTACCTGCAACCTTCAGTTTTGATTTACGAGGGAAATTGTGAAAACAAGGGCACGGCGGTCGAAACAAGTTGGGAACTTGCGGACTCACGCCTAGCTTCACCCAATTTTTTTGAGCCGGGGCACACCCATTGGCGCGACTTTTCCCCGAACGGTTGCACCAGCGCGAGAACCTTTTAAAACTTCCAATGCAAGTAAGAAAGCCTAAATTTTCACAAATCTTTGTAGCTTTTGATTTAGCTAATAATTTCCATATGAACATGTTTGCGAGGGTGAAAGAGTGGAAAAATGGTGATCGAGTGGAAGGAACAAGAACACAACAAAGAAGATGAGCTTGCCATGGAGGATGAGAGATGCATGGAAGCTCTCGGAAAACTGTGGATTGAAAAAATTCTTCATGACGCCATGTCTCGGAGCTCAACTTGAGCTGGCACATAATACTTGATGGGTATAGGAAGGGAGGGATCGGAAAAATTCATTCTTTGAGTTCAAGAGCTTGAGATTGATGTTTTTACAGAATATCTATTTCATAACAAGATTATCGCGGAGGGTAGCACCAATCTTAGCTGGCACCCGGCCCACCATGGAGAACATGAGCATGGTAATTGACAAGAGCATGTCAGGGGGAACGAAAAGGATCAAAAAGTGGGAAGGTGGATATCCGGATCATCCGGATTGCTTGAAGGTAGTGCTACACATGATCATGAGGCTGGGATCACGAGCAACTGCATGAAGCCACAAAAACATAATTACTTCTTGTTGTAGGCTTGCTTGACACCGACCATATACAGGTAAAATGAGAGAACGGTAACAATCAATATAGAAGCAGCTAACAAAGTCGAGAAGAACAAATTGAAGCAATTTGGTTATGGGTCTATCATGGTATCATTCATCCTAGAACGACTACCAATCTTTCGGCATTAGGAGGTGATAGTCTAGAGCACCACCAACATTGGAACCACGGATGGTTCGATGGGCGGTCCCGATGCCAAGGTCAAGGGTGGTCGAGCGGATGTCTGGGAACCAAAATTTTTGATTAGCTCGCGACGGAGTTGATTTTCGTGGAGGATTGGCCCTTACTCGCACGGTTCCTTTGGTGATCAGGATCTCCCACTCCCCCCGAAGGAGAGAGTTGGGATGAAGCACTTGGTAAGACTCATTTTTTAAATTTTTATGAGTATTGTGATTTTTTTTTTGGTATATATGTTTTGACAATCCATGCATTTGGATGTAAGCCTAGAGAGACCGGCGGGGGATGTCTCTAGATAGCGAGTGAATACCTCGTGATTCTTATGTTTCTCCTCGAGGTGAGGAGGAGGATGTGTGCACAAATTAGAGGGAACCACTCGTGGGTTTCGGACTATGCGTGATTCGGAGATGTTCCTTGTGCATATAAGAGACACCTTTGTGGGGTGTCAAGGCGGGTCCATAAGCTTGTGAGGTGGCTTGTCCCGGCCGGTGACATGCTATCATGATCGACATCTTTGATTAATTTTAAGTTTTTTATTTGTGCATTTTGATGAGAGACATGGTGTCTCGGGATGTAACATGAACACACATATTTTTTGAAAATTATGGTACACAACGGTCACAAACATTCGATATATATATATATATATCTATTTTCATATTTGATATGAGTCTCTCATGTGATGATGATTTCTGATTATGCAAATGTCTATCCAATACAATATTATTACTTTGTATTAGTTAATGCATTCATTTGTCTAGGAATATGTTGATATGTGATATAATAAAAAATTTCTTTCCGGCAAACGAACATGTAAATGCAATCTTAAAATGTGAGGGTTTCTAACTAAATAATGCCCATTAAGTTGGAGAACAACAATTTGTGAGTCTATATTTACAACCAATGCACGAATCTTGAGGTAATCGCCTCGATTAATATTTCAATGACAACACTATATTCAACGATATTTTTTGTAGTTCATCCTAGAAAATACCTTGAGATCTATCACCTCACCGGAAGGATGATAAATCACCCGAGGTTGCCGAAGACAAATTCCGAATTCTTCACGAGAAGCACCATCCATGAGCTTGACATAAGGGGTAATAGACATGCATAATAAGCAACAACCTAATAAAAGCGAAAATGCTCACAAAACACACCAAGCAAAAAATGTACAAAAATGAATAAAAACACCTATGTACACAAAACTGTCTGAACGACTCATGCATAATACTTCTTGAATCACAACCATTGCAGGTTGATCTAAATTATGACCTTCATAATCAATGAGCTCATAGGCCTCGTTATTCAAAACATGTTTAACGATGTAAGGCCCATGCCACATGGGTTGAAGTGCCTACCCCTTTGACTTATCGCCAGGCTTGGTCGTACGAGGAGGATGAAGGTCTCCTTCTACAAGGATCGAGGGCGGGCGGGTCAAAATGGCCTTTGACCCGCTTCTTCTATGCCTCGATGACCAAAGCGACAGTGGTGAGTTCATCACGACCTCTCCAAGTAGAGATGATGCTCTTCTACGGTTGAAGTGTTGGCTAGTAATTCAACGGCTAATTTGAGCGAAGGTATTTCACACTCAATCGGAAGGGTAGCTTCCCAACCGTAAACAAAGTGGAATGGGTAGATACGGTTGCATCCTTGAGCGGAGTTCGAGGGTATGCCCAAAGAATGAAATAACATGATATGCAGGTTGTATTTGTGCATCCCAATCATACGTTGAAGCATTGTGGCAAGAACTTTGTTCCACGGCTTCAACACGGCCATTGGCACGAGGATAGTACGGCGTTGAGGTACATCGTGATGCAAGCCCAACTTTGAAGTCAACTCTGCCACCATATAATTTCGAAAATGGAAATCATGATCGGTAATGATGGTTGAGGGACACGAACCTGAAAATGATGTGATTGAATATGAGCGAGTTGCTTGTCTTACCGTCAACGGCAAGTGTAGGCATTTCTTCGGTTCATTTGGTGAAGTAGTCAACGGCTATGATATTATAAACGCTGGCCGAGTGAGATTTACATATGGAAATGAATACACTTTATAAAAGGACCAACGGTAATAAAAGGTGGAGATGTGAGCGGCGTACGCATATTGCGCTAATAGATACGCGAGTCATGACATTTACGGACGACAACAATGCGAGTCTTTGAGAAGATAGAGACGATACCCATCACAAAGAATCTTTTGTGCGGTGGCATAACGAGACATGTGACCGCCACGGACACCATTGTGACAATTATTTAGAACTTTCTTGACCTCATAGATAGTTAAACATTGACGGAGAATGGAATCTACTACGATTCGATAGAGTGTCTCCAACAATACGATAAGGTTGCAATTGATGGTGGATGCGTCGACGAGCATGCTTCATCAACTCGGATCTAGAAAGTGGAAGTCTAAAGATATACGATGATATCCATAGTACCAAGGTCAAGGGGTGCTAATCGGAAAAAGCGTATGAAATCAGGAATGCATCCTTCAAAAATCGAACGGAGCCGGTGTTAGGGGAACGAGCAAAATCAAATCGGCAAAGACTAGTGACTTT
Organism: Pinus albicaulis; assembly: GCA_034641835.2. Taxonomy (NCBI): domain Eukaryota; kingdom Viridiplantae; phylum Streptophyta; class Pinopsida; order Pinales; family Pinaceae; genus Pinus; species Pinus albicaulis. The sequence continues at coordinate 70,667 of JAXQQM020076699.1, read as the reverse complement.
TCGACTTGCCACTAGTAAATTCCAAATCGAACTCTTTGGAGGATAACAATCCACTTTGGAAGTATTCTCCCCCCCAACAATTGTTAAGAGACAATATGAATATCATGGGGTTGCATTCATAAATCACGGTCCATAGTACGGAAACGAATATAATGACGAAAACATTGAGCGCCGACTGGCAATAACATTAACTTCTCGACATGGGCATAGCACATTTTAGTATCGAGAAGATTACGAGAGAGGTAGTAAATAATATGCTTGTCGTCGACATCATCGTCTTGTACCAAAACCATGGCAATCGTACTAAAAACGGCGACTAAATACGAGGAAAAATCGTGATGATAGTTCGGAGGACACAATAGAGGAGCATTGACAAGCAACGTCTTCAAAGCATCAAAATATTTTTGATCTCATCCCAAAGGAAAGGGATGCCATACTTTAATAATCGCATGAATCCTTTAGCCACTTCGGCATAGTTAGGTATAAAACGGCGTAAGTGGCCTTTCCTACTGCGAGTCTACAAGTAGTGTAATGAAGATGGAGAGGGAGATTAATGATGACGAGATTTGAGAGCGGACCAAGGCGAATGTCTTCTTTAGACACGATAAACCCTAAAGGTCTACTAGAATCAACGCAAAGAACACATTTGTGCGGATTTAGGCGGATGTTGTAGCATCGACAACGAAGAAATATGTGACGAATATGGTTAGGATGAAATTCCTTGGCTTGTTGAATAGTAGGGAGGTAATCCGGATCGAGGTGAAGTATGTGCTTAATATCATGAAAAGTGTATGACATCATTTCTTTGAAAATGTGGCACCAACATTCTTCGAAGATGAAGGAAGTTTTTAATACATGAAAGTACCCCAAGGACATATAAAGTCGGTCTTATACGTCATTCGGGAGAATGTTAATCGTAGCCTTGAGAAAAGTCGTCCATGAGGAAAAGATCTCGCTCCCGGTGCGGTCATAAATGATATGATCTATAAGGGGTAGGATCATTTATCCTTGGGACAGGCCCGATTGATAATGAAGGTAATCAACACAGACGCGAATGGTACCTTGTTCCTTATCTACATGGACAATGTTTGGACACCCGATACCGTCAAAGGAATTGGGTAGATGGAACAAGCTTTGAGAGCCACTTTCCAACTTCACTTTTGATGGCGGTAGCCTTTACGGTGCACGGGATGAAGGTGTTGATGAATAGGCTTCAAACCCTGGTAGTTAGGAATTTCATGCTATACTAGGATCGATGCCGAGGGCATTTCTTCGTGGGATTAAGCAAAGATGTCGACGGAACTCGCGGAAGGAAGCTGATATAAGCACGAACTTCAACGGAAGAACACGTGACCCCAGATGGATGTTCTGAAAATTCCCAATTTGATGGAAATGTCAATAGGAATCATTTGCGTAATGTTACTCAATTTACCCTGCGGCAAAAATTCATGCGTCGGAATAGGGTCGGAAAGCGGAGGATAAGGGACAGGATGCAAACCTCCAGACACGTAGACATGGCCCCCGAGGTCGGGCACGAATGAGGAACGATGATGACCATCGTCCCGACAAATCTTCAGAGACAAAGTTTCTACGGTAACTTCATTGGAAGGAAATATCTCTTTCAAGGGATCGGACGAATCCGAATCGTCAAGGCAGAAGTTGAGAATAAGCATCAAGAGACATGCTTAAGGCAGTCGAGAAGGCGAAGGATATGAAAATGTAATAAGTTCCACAATAAAAAATCTCCGATCGGACTCCAAAGGCATCGAATCTCCAAAAGAATTGATGCGGTCGGCCCGAAGGGATGATCCATGGGTCATTGGACCGAGAGATGTTGATGCCGAGCAGTGTTGGGTGGAGGAAGGAAAAATACCCATGGGCGGGATCTTTGAAGAGACCGGCCATATGCTCTCATAGGGAGTATGAATACGATCCACATATGGAACGTTGTTCTCAAAACAAGAGGTGAAGAAAGACAATTGATCGATAGTAACAATCTTTCCTTCGTGCGGGAATTTGAGGACACGAAAGAGAGTGGACGAGAATGCATAGCATGGCGTGAGTCCAAATACGATCGAGGAGAAGATGCAATTGAGCTTCGCGTCAACTACTTCTACCTCAACATTGTTGTCTTTCCTTTCAAGGTAATCGGTAAACTAGCGAGCACCCAAAGGTTTTGGTTACCTTCCATCAAATGCTTCCAAGGGGAATTTGGTGATGTGTTGAGGGTCGGAGAACAAATGGCTTTCCAACGAAGAAGATGACATGATGCACGTTGATGCACCTTCGTCACAACTACTTGATGGATATCGAGACCATTAATGACAACCTATATAATAAGAGCACAATTTGATTCGGAAGTCGTGGAATGAAATTATCTCGTCGAAAAGCGAGAAGGCTGGTATTAGCGGGGATCAACCCCACCAATTGAAGATAGCAAAGGCTTCCATTGAGACGGACAACTGCGAAGTACTTCTACAAGTGGGCATTGGGACATACTTTTAGGAGCTAGAAGTCCCCACTCCAGCAATAGTGTAATGTTGAGCGACCACGGCCGTTTGGATTGTACGAAGACTTGCGGAGTGCACCTTTTGGAAGGTGGTTGTACAACGGGCCTCGATCTTGGGCCTTTCGTGCGAAGGGCCGGAGAGAAGCGGGCGGAGGAGGAGGACCATCAACGAAGTCTCTGTCCTCTTGCTGACGCGATTAGGCGGTATAATATTTCGATCGGTAGCAATAGAAATGGACACGAGAACCGTTCATCATGAACACCTAAGAGCCGAATGGGGCGGAGGGGCCCGAGGTTGCTCTGCCATACAGAAGTCTGATGAGATGGAAAGGTTCTTTAAGAACAACTATGGTTCCCTAGGTTGCCAAAAATCTACTCACTTCAACCCATCGAGGGCAGGTCCTTCGTGTATGCTCTTCATCATAGATCAAACAAGGGTACTTCGGCTTGCCTTGTGAACCATCATCGACACGAGGTTTGGAAGAATGTGGTTTCGGAAGCATCGACTGGCATACCTTTACCCACTTATTTTTCTTTTGGAAGTTTCCATCACGAGATTGGCCTAAACAACATTGACTTCCGAGGTTTTACCGGAAGGTTCGGAGTGGGCTGAGAAGCAACATCATTGGAAGGATTAGACTTTTGCTTCCCGGGATTTGAAGGAAGAAGACTTTGAAGTACGAGACATGGAACAAATAATACCATCAACGGATGAGACGTGGTGCTTTGAAGTTCCCGGTCCCGAGGGGCATCGAGGCAAGATATCATACGAGTGTGCCGGATGAGAGTACACAAGATCAAGGTCTTGGGCATGAGCAATGGCTTTGTTCCTCGGTTACACATGCTCCCATAGCTATGTCTTTCGTGATATGATTGACAAATGAGGTAGTGAACCAATCGGTTAGAAGTTGATCAAAATGTCAAACTTGATCAAGTGATAGCACCTCCATTCATGAATATGATGAGATATGAGTAGCTCGATCTTTGTTTCAAAGATGTGAGGAGATGTGTCTGGTCTCATAACGAACCGAGGTAACTAAAAATACGTAAGGAATACCATGGAAAGAGGTGAAATCTTGAAAAATTCCCACGAGAAAGCTCAATGTACCACTTTGCAACGACACTAGTAAAGAGTGCGTTTGGAAAGACGAAGTTGGATGGAATTGTCAGCCCAAGAGTTAGAGGAACACCACAAGTGGTAAGTCATAACATGTGCTTGGGGTTCTTCCTAGGACTTTCCCTCAAACTTGGGACAATCACCGGGAATCTTGAAGTCGGGCGGAGGCCAATATGGGTTATGAAGAATCGGATCGTTAGGTGTGACACATTGGCGGTTCCAACGTTAACAATAAATGGTAATTGAGGATTAAAAGGTAATGGAGGTCTTGATAAGGACCCATGTTAACATTCCACCCAACTTTGCAAGAAATTATGCCTATATGTTTTGTCCGGAGGATTCGACCATAGGGTTACAAACACGATAATTAATTGATATTGGAGTTGGCGGACAGATGCGATTACGAGCATACCATTGAGGTCCTTGCTACGCAACATATGGATTTTTGCGGAATGTAAACATGGCATTGAAGTTGATTATACACCAGCGAGATTTATTTTGAGGTAATAGGTTAAACCTTGGGGTGCACTATATCTAGGGGCGATATTGACCTTGGGGGTAATAAGCTCCTTGGGGTTGAGTAGGTGGAGCTTGTTGAACGAGGTTGGTGGGTTGTTGAACAAGCGGACCTGGCTGAGTCGGATAAATAGGTTGAACCAACGGTTGATCAGGTTGAAAAGTTCTTGAACACATTGAGCTGGTTGTTGAGCAGGTTAGGCAAGTTCTTCGGGATTGGTTGAAGCGGTACCTTTGCGGAGCGGAGTTGACACAGATATTGGGGAGCCACGGAGTTTCCCTTGTGGAAGAGGTTGGCTTTGATGGTTGAGATTGACTAGGTTTCCCCCGACGACTAGGTTGAACCAACCTCTCAGGCGGAGTTGAATAAAAGGCTGCTAAATAATGGAATGAGCGGCTGTTGAAGAGGTTGAATTAGGCTGGCGAGTTGGTTGAGTAGGGTTCCCCTACGGAGGCCGAGGTTGACTTGGATATTGAGGGCCTTTGGGTTGCCCTTGTGGAAAGGTTAGCCCGATGGTTGAGATGGACCGGAGTTGCCCACGAAGACCGGGTTATTTTGGAGAAGGACCATAAGGTTGTCCTTGTTACACAAAGTTTTGTCGTGCGAAACGTCTGACTGCTCTTGTTTTTACAGAGGTTGTCCCTATGGTGGATACATTGGTCCCCTAGCAACATAAGATGTTCCTGGTGGAGGTTGACTTGAAGGACCGGCAGGGATTGTCCCTGTGGACCAAAGGGTTGTCCCTGCTAGGCTAAAAGGATGTCCTATAAGTGTTTTCCTTGTAAGCCTAAGGGTTTTCCCTGGCAACAAGGTCCTTGATGAGTAACAGATCTGAGCAGGTTTTGGAGGAGAAAATAGACAACTGATTCGGGATCGATAGGAAATGAATAGGCCGAAGTTACCAACAACATCATAATGATGGGGAGGATTAACGAGGGCTTGGGGCGGCTAAAGACACGGGGATTTTTGTTGAACAACCAAAAAATACTCTTCAAAAATGAACCGCTAGGAATCATGGGGACATTCGAAGTCATCTTGAAATGAGATGGGGCCTCGGGGAGAGTGAGCATCGGAGAAGCAACATATAAGTCGGTGAATGTCAACATGCTCATCAAAAGTATAGGTAGAAACCATAGGGGTAGTGGTAGTTGCACCGGCGTGCGGTCTCCGGGTACGAACGCGGTACGCACTCGGAGCAGTTGATAGGCCTCGTAGGATTAAGAAGAGTAGACTTGCGAGTGTGAAAAGTTCCCCGATGATTGAGTGGTAACAATAGGTGTGTGGACAAAGCCACACAAACGATGGGTTAGACCCAGGATAGATGTGATGACCGATGAACTCGGTGTCTAAGGTGACATTCCCAACGAAGGTGGGACCGAACTCCTCGGGGTATTTAATGTATTTGATTGTCTTGTGGACGCAACACCGGGGGAAATAATCGACTCAAAGTTCGATAAGCGGGTGGAAGTGACACCGATTACGGAGGAGAATATTGAATGAAAACATGCGGGAGATCTTGTGGGAAAATTTGATATTCTTCTATAGAAACGGGCATTTCTTCACTTTGCCAACGGGACTTGAAGAATCCATATCTACCGAAGTCATAATATGGTCGAAAGAGACGACGAGGAATTGGAGGTATAGCGGTAGGCATAAATGGTGATATCGAAGTAAGAGGGAGGAAATTCTTCCTCGTCCCCAAAACTAGACCAAGCACACAGAGGGAGAGCCAATTGAACTCAGCGACTCTTCGGGGAGGTCAGATGTGAGAGGTAAGACAATCGGGATAATAAGTACATGTGAAAACTTAGTGGACCTAGTGGTGAGGGTTTGTAAGAAACGTCGGGGAAAGAAGTACCACTAGGAGGGCGGTGAAGAAGACGACAAAATTGGTGGTTCCACCATTGTGGCCAAGTATTTTCAAAATAGAAAAGGAAAACAAGATAGCCAAACGAAGACTTCAAGATCAAGGTCTAAGGAAAAAACAAAAACAAGCCAAGTAACAAAATTTTAACGGGTATGTGATCGCGAGTAATTAATTTTACGACATTGAAACCGTACTTTTGTTGTTTCATGTTTTAAGAAGTCGAGAAATAGACAAAAAATGACTCTGATCACTTTCAATTTTAAACGAGCGTGAAAGGACAAGTGCTCGATGATCTCTTCTCTTTTAAGGAGTCAAAAAAAATATAAATGACTACTCAAGTAATCTAAGAAAGAGGGTGTACCAAGTTTACGCGAACTACCATCTACACATGTGATCAAATGAAGAGAATTACCAAGAAGCTTAACGTCGTCACAGTAGTCTCACGAATGTTTGTGTTCGGTGTATCACGGTTACGGGGTGTGGAGACTCGGCTTCCTATGGATAAAGTTTGAACCTATAGGAGTCTCCCTTTATATACTCGACGGTACGGGGAGCAAAAGTCTATACTAGCGCTATACGAAACGAGAAGGAAAACGACAACTACTAGGTTTTAAGACGTCAAAACACGTCTCTAGCCTAAACACTAAAATTTTTGTGTTAGGTTCCAATGTTTCCTTAGGTTAATTAAATTGTTTATAGTTGATCTTGAATTATGTTTCAATTTCAAAGCCCTACCGAATGGCAATCTCAAATTTCCTAAATGCAAACTTTATGCAAATGAACACCATTTTCCATTCAATGAACGCTAATTAAAAGGAAAGGATAGAAATACTTTTGAACAACGACAATCAATGAAATGAAACGAAGAAATCCGCTAATGCATCTAATTCAATCAAGTGGCGAAAAAAATCTTTCGTAGTCTATCAAGCACTAGTTATGCAAATATTTTTCTTTTCTCAAATGAAAGAATGTAGTTTTTTTATTTTCTCAATCAAATGAAGCACACAATGCACTAATTACATGAAAAACAAAACAAACACTAGTTTGAGGATTGCGAAAATGTAAAGATGTAATGCGACTAATTTGACAAAAACAACACAAACACAAAATACACTCAAACAAATGACACACTCTTCCAAACAAAAAGAAAGCTTTTGAAACAATCCAAACAAGCAATGTGATCTATGCTTGGAGTGACAAAGAAAAGAAAAATCAAACAAAACTCGAAATGATCATCCAACCAAAACAAACGCTCAAAGGATCCAAAAATACTTAAACGCAATTCATCAAAGGATGAAATCGACAAGAATCGAGAAAGACTTGACTTCCAATCGAAGTCACGGTGAGCTAAGACACTTTCCTAGAAACCTAAGGCCATAAATTCAACGATAAGTAAATGGACATACAATTGAAAAGAGTAAGCCTATGATAGTCAAAAAAATCCCAAAAGAAATTTCAAATCGAGGAGAACCAACCTGAAGGCAAGCACAATACGACCAAAAACTCAAAGAAGTCAAACCAAACCACTGCGAGTTCGGTGTGACTATAAGGCGGTAATCCACGCCAAACGGGGGTTGGCGCTAGTACAACACAAGCAACATGTGTCCCGACGCAACATTCAATCAAAAAGCGTGCCAAGCCGGATATCTATGGGAGAATGGGAAATCTAATGAGCGAGACGTTAATCTTGACACTTTCGAGATGAACAAGAAGACTCTAAACAAGCAAACATATCGGGGAAAGATAGACAAACAAACAACGATTGAAATCGATTTGACAAGGTCAAAACGACAAACTCACACTATCCCCGGTGGAGTCGCCAATTTGTTGTGAAGGTAAATCCTCTCTATGGATAGAGCCGATCCCTCTAGCCCTTATAAGGTGGGTTTAGTAACAAAAGGACAAACTAGAGTGTGGGTTCTAATTAATGAATGAAACAAATGAGGTAGATCCACCTACCTAGATTCCAACACTATCGGCATCATTTGACCTTGGTGGTGGCCTCGATTTTGTCTTAGCGGGTCACGATCCTTCCATAGCGATGCTTGGATGCTTGCACAAGATCAACAAACAAGAGAAGCATATGAAACAACAATCTCATTCATAACTACAAACCGATCGAGGAGGGTTAACCATATTGCATCAAATAAAACACATCAATGCAAAATGGGAACCAAACAATAGTTATACATATGTATTAATAGAAGAAATAGTTACGACCAAGCCTTAACGTCCGGCCCACTCCTTCGAGCGGGGTTCGGTTAAGTAATGTGATGAATCTCGGGGAATTCGGATGGGATGCGAGCTGAAAGCTGAGCTCTCTCAATAAGGGACTCTTTTGTTCTATCTTTCCTAGCAAAATGAATAGAAATCTCTACTGCTACAATATGTTCGATTCATTAAGTACATCAATGGAAGATGGTTGTGTTATAGAGGAGAGGAGGCCCAGGATCCCTACTATGGTGGAAGGGGAGACCTTATCTCTTGGGAGGTTTCCCCAAAAAGGTGGAAATAAGAGGCCAAAGGAGGAAGGTCATGGTTATTCGGTCGAACCACTCCTTATGACTGTACGAAGTTGTTATGATGGAAACTTCGCCTATATTTTTAAAAAACTTTCCATAAACAGATTGGCGTGGGCAACTAACTAAGACAAAGCGCCCGGTACATCGCGGGGCCGATTTTAATCTACCTCATCGCTGCGAAGCATAACGGGCTACCGGTGCGAGGCAAAAACGGTGTTTCGATGGTGCATTAGGAAATGGTCAACGGAAGGAATGTTAAGCTCATGGAAAGGGATGAAATGATGGTATTTGCAAGGCATGAAACTTTATTTTGGTCATAGAAATGAGCCTCCAATGTTTGGGATGGGGAGTTACGGGGGCTAGCGAGCAAAATTTTGTGTAACACTAGTAACTCAACCCACAACCTTCTGGGGCTCTGAAACCATTTTTCCAACCCAAATCTAGGACTAGTAACTCAACCCACTAACGGCTCTAAAGCGTTTTTCCAACCTAGGCTCCGAGACTAGCAGCTTAGCCCAAGTTGTTCGAGGGATTTCGGGAAGCGTTTGTTCCAATCGACAACCATAAGGAATTACAAGCCCCGATGATTCATGTGGATATTGGTGGCCACCCACCTATTCGATTTGGAACCCCCACCATTGTTTCTTTTGATTTCTTTAATTGTAGCAAAGTTTCAGTTTCCTTGCAAAATTTACTATTTTTGGTAGTTTTTTCGGGTCCCGAACTTACGAGATATTTTGAGGCCCTAAACGACGCTTTTTTTGGAAAACATGAAAAACATTAGTCTTTAATCAACGTTTGCAATCAAAAGTTGTATTCATCGATTAATATTTCTAACAAGGCATCATTCGCATCAAACGAATATTGTATACCAAAATTACGACCTCGAGGGATGGATGTACCAATTTACCCCAACGAGGCCCACAATTTTGGCGCTTCATCTCCTAGGGTTGGGTTTTTGGATATAGGGTTTTCCATTGTTTCTCAAATAATAAATAGGGCTTCGAGCCTCATTGTAACACAATTAAGAGGCATGTAGCCGCCACATCTCTTTCTTAAATATAATCTACCTTCACCCGAGCTAGTTTATTTCCATTCCGTATGTAAAGCATTTTTCAGTTTCTTTGATATTAATGAAAAGAAGATTTATTTTACGTTTGCATCTCCTGTGTTTATGTTTATATCTTCGTATTCCATTTGCATTCTGCATAAGTTCGGATCGGTAGTGCTGGAGCAGAGTCTACTCTTCATTTGTTTTTATTTACATGTCCCTAATGAGGTTAGGGTATAAGGAGTTAGGACTTGAACCTTGCAAGAATAGCCTCGCAAACTGCGATGGCCTCCCATGGCGAAAAGAAAAGAAAACGCTGGGATGGGAGATCCTTTCAAAAATATTGCTCAAAGAAGCCCTCGAGCAAAAAAGGAACACGGTGATGGATAAATTTTTCCTGGATCCTTTGATGTATACCCATAGCGACACATATTCATTTCGGCGACCACTGCGGAGGCGCCACTCCCTTGAAGGTACAAGTCAACTTTGGCATTCCCATATTTGAAGGTCGGATAGATGTCAAGTCGTAGATGGATGGTTAAATATGTTGGAAATATATTTTTTTGGTTCATGATTTTACCAATAGGGGAAAAGATTACTTTTTTCACTCCTCAAAGCCGCCCCTCCATGTAAGGGACCCGGTGAGAAACCTCTCACGAACAAAGGGATGAGAGAGAACCCTCATTGTTTTTAGTGACATCACTTTGGAAATCATTTTTCGAGACACCATCAAGGCACAATATTACCCCGTGGGGACTATGAGGAAAATTACATATGATGGACTATGTTGCGGCAGCAAAGGGGTCAAGATGCATGAGATGACAAATATTTTCCATACCATATGCATAAAGTTGGGTATCAAATATTTGAGAAACATCTTGATGCGAAGTACTACGATTGTTTTCGAGAAATACGTATTCGAGAGGAAATGGAGTTTCTGAGACATCTCCTCGCTTGGTGTGCATAACGATATGCTGCCAAGATTGAGCATAAATTTAAACAGAAAGAAGAAAGACTTTGGACTATGGAATCCGAAGCAGGGAAATGCACCCCAAGCCACAAAACAAAGGACAAAGCCAAGGCGGGGTGAATCGGGACAACCTCGCATAAAGCCGAAAAGAAAAACACCATGAAGACAAAGAAGGACACATGAAAATGGTTGTGAGTCTCATCAGAGCCCCATTCACAACACAAGTGAGTGTCGAGCCATGCGACTCACCGAGTGGCCTAGTCGAAAGGCTTCGAGTCATGTGCATGTTCCGACTCGAAGTCGAACGCAAGAGGAATAACAAAGTGGAAGCTGATTGATGCGGAACCCAATGGCATCGTGGGCACCACCAAGATTCGCGAAGACCGAGCCAGCAGATCCGTAGGAGGGGGAGCTGCCTCTTCCATTGATAGACAGTGTGAAGGGTTCTCGCTATAGTTCATCGTCGACGAGTGGGAGCCAAAGGAACCTCATTTCGGCGAGAGGCCGTGATGCGATGCCGAGCCTACCGAGCTACACCACTCGTAGCGTATACTCATCGTGGATTCTCCAGGGACGAGATATCTGCGTTAGCTGATGGTGCCACCTTCCTTACAACATCAAGCCCTTTCACGAGATGAGTGTGATAGTGCAGTTGTTTCTCCTCTTGAAGTTTGTGATTTATTATTGTAGGACAACCATACTGGTGGAAGCGTCATGTTGTGTATGAGTTTAGGCCTCCACACTATTTATTATTACTTTTGGAAATAAGTTATACTAGTATGCCGAGAGGTAGCACACGCCTGCTGCCATATCATTTATCTCCGCTAAGCAAAAGCGAGTAAGACCATTTCCCAAGTGGGAAGTGTTCCTTATGATTAACCTTCGAGAAGAGAGAGAAAATTTTGGCCACCTCCACGGCCTACGGACATGGCTCCCTTCGCACAACATCAATAAATGGACAAGGTTGTGGAGGAGTATAGGGACATCTTCGCCTCACCCTCGGAGAGGTGCCTACATTTGTCAAGTCAAGCACTCCATCGATCCGACCCCAAGTGCGTCACTACCCAATGGACCAATCTATTGATGCTATGTTTTGGAGAACGATAAAGTCAAGAGGCGATTCAAGAGTTGTTGTGAAACGGCACATCGAGTCAAAGTTCATCACTATGGGAGCCCGATCGTGTTGGTACAAAAGAAGGATAGATCATGGAGGCTCTATATTGATTATTTGGGCTTTGAATAAGATCAATGTATGGAATAAGCATCCAATCCCATGGATTGATGATCCTCTAGACTAGCTCAAGGGGGGCAAATATTTTATCAAGATTGGATTTGAATTTCGAGTATTACTGGAGTGCGGTTGAACCCTCCGATGTGTGGAAGAATGCCTTCAAATCCAAGGAGGGCCTTTTAGAATGATTTGTTCATGCATCAGTTGAAGAATGCCCGCATAACCTTCATGAGATGATGGATGACATCTTGCGACCCTTCACCAACTCGTTCGCGTGGTAGCGTACCCGGATGACATTTTGATCTTCAACCAAAGTTGGGAAGAGCACATACATCATATTCGACATGTCCTCCAAACCACGTGAAAACACAAATTGTGCATGCCAATTTGGAGAAAATTAACTTTTGGTATGACCGAGGTTCAATATATGGGGTACATCATTCGATGAGGGCGAGGCGTCCATGTCGGGACCTAACCAAGGTACAAGATATTTGAGATTGTCAACCCCAACCACTCTAACGCGAGCTCTGTGCTTTAGGTCTCGCCAAGGTCTATCCCCACGAGTTTCATGTTGGGATTCTCTCATGATCACTTGGCCTTTGACTCAAGTCACCAAGGACGGAGTGAAAGAAAAGTTATTTTTGTTTGAATCCCAACAATAAGGGTTTTGTCGAGTTGAATTATAGCCTCTTTCTCTACACTAATGCTTACATTACCAAACCTGCAACAACCATTTGAAATTGAGACATATGCCTCCGAATATGCTATTGGTGCAATCCTTATTCGAGTAGGGGCATCCTATGGCATATCATAGTGAAACAATTTCGGATACGATCGAAAGGTATCCCACCTATGACAAGGAGATGTATTCCATTGTGCAAACCTATCAAAAATGGAAGCATTACATTATGGGGAAGAAAATATTCATCCATACGGAGCGAGCCACTTACGAGTTCCTTACAACACAAGGGAAGATTTGTAGAACGATCGCCATCAAAAGTGGTTCAAATATTTTGCAAAAATTCATTCACAATAAGTAAAAGAAGGGAAAAACCAATAATGTTACAAAGCCCTTAGCCGACCATCGGTTATGGAGTTGACCACTTTGTTCAACTCTTATGGACACGAGACTTGGTATGGATGCATCTTTACAAGAGTGGTCTAGAATTCGCATCACAAACATGATTCTCCTGGAAGGTAAGCAAGTTTCTAGACTTTCTACCTCCAAGTTCACCTCCAAGTTCCAAAATTTCACCTCGTTGGGGCCCGCACCGCAAGCTTCGCGCCGCTCGCGATATGGGCCTTACACCATCACTAAGGATTAGGGGACAATTCTTTCGAGCTCAACATTCCACCATTATGATGGCTTGCACCCAATGTTCAATGTGTTGAAAAGTGTAACTAGGTTTAGGTCTTCATAATGACTAGTAATTATGAATTTATGTAATGAAGAAGAAAAGAAAAAGATAATAAAATGTATTTTTGTATTGCTTGACTCATGGGTTTCATGAGCAAAGGAGTTTTTATTATAGGTCAAAGACTTCTTCTTGATGTCTTTAGGAGTTTGTCATCTTGTCATAAATATAATTTAGACTAAAGTGATGTTACACTTGTAAAAAGAGACAAATTATTGATGTAAAAGATATGCTCCAAACCCTTGTCACTGCCTGCTCCATGGAAGTCGTCTCCAAATATGTTTGGAGATCTCCTGATGAAGTTGACCTGCACACATGAAGACATGTTGAGCCCGAAATAGGAGAAAAATCCCTATATAAAGGGTGTCACTATGACCTCATTAGTACACCAAGAATTCGGATAAGTTCTATGATCTTAGTGTGGATTAAGGGCTAGCTGATTGGTGTGAAATAGAAGATTAGATAACGAAAGAAAAAGAGGGATAATATACCTTTGTTTTTGGGTCTAATCTACCTTGGTCAAAGTCTGTAATATATATTTCGATATGTGGTGTGAAAGGTGAGAAGTATATATACGATGCAAGGAAGAAGATAAGGTCTCGGACTAGTGAAGAATACAATGCATAAGAGGGTGGCTTGATAGCGAAAGGGAAGGACATTGCAAAAGTGCAATTCGGGCCTCAATCTTGGATCATTGTATCTCGAATATCTTAGGAAGAGCACACGAGAGTATTCATAGCATAAAGGAAGGGTATTACAAGAAGGAAAAAGGATCTCGGTATTAGGTACATTAATAAGGATGAGAAAGACCTTCATTGGAGACAAAGGAGCACAAGGTTTGTGATTGCTAGATCGATCGAGCTTCCCCAATGGAGGTGAAACACAATGCGGAAAAAGAAGATCAACATAAGGAGCTAAGCGAGCGAAAGTGACAAGACTCTTTGGAGTCTTACTGCGGTGTCAAGGAGGGTACGTGGTCATGGTTGTGGTACTCGTCAATTGAAGATCTATAAGAAAAATTTACTTTCGGATTTTCCTCTCCAAGAGGGAGAGGTTTTGGCCCCACAACTTGAAGAGCCAAAATTTCCGTGTCTTTTGTTTTGATAATTGTATTGATGAATAAAAATAATAAGCTAATGAAGAACAATATCTATGTAATATAAGAATAACAAGTATAACACAAGAAGTTGTCAAGTAAGAGAATTGAATTAAACACTTTCCCTACCAAAATTCTCAACACATTGTGACCGCCTTTGGCCATATTTTCCACCATTACCTGGACACATCAAACATTGCAAAAAACTCACACCAACATTGCCAAAGACTACATGGAAGAAGCCACAATTGATTGGATCATAGACACAAAGATCAAGAACACTCGCCGGCGGGGAGATCCAGCGTATCGGAGTTGTCGAAAGTTGGCCAACTCACCGCACCAAGGCAAGTGGCTTACCAGGGACCAAGTTCAAATGAAGTTTCCCCCATCTCATGGAGGTACTCAACGCAATGGGGACCATTGCTTCCTAAGGAGACCGATCCAGGTGGATATTGGTGACCACCCACCTATTCCATGGAACCCCACCATTTTTCTTTTAGTTTCCTTAATTGTAGCACAATTTACTATTTTTAGCGAGTTTTTCGGGTCCTAAACTTTCGAAACCATTTTTAGGCCCTAAACGATGGTGTTTTTGGAAAACAGGACATGAGTCTTCGATTGATTTTTGTAGATGAAATTTTTAGTCATCGAATATATATTTATAACGAGGTATTGTATGCGTCAAATGGAGATCGTATGCCAAAGTTATAACCATGGGAAGTTGATGTACCAATTTACCTCAATGGGGTCCACCGTTTGTGGTGCTTCATCTCCTAGGGTTGGGGTTTTGGATGTTTAAGGTTTTCATTGTTTCTCAATAATAAATAGGCCTTTTCGAGCCTCATTGTAACACAATTCGAGCATGTAGCCGCCAAATCGCTTCTCGAGATAAGCTACCTTCACCCGAGACTAGTTTATTTCCATTTTTGTATGTAAGTCGAGTTCTTTGATATTAATGAAAATGAAGATTTATTTCGCTACGCATCTCTGTGTTTATGTTTATATATGTATTATGTTGTGTTCCGACATAAGTTCGGATCAACCAACCGGAAAACAAATCGATGGGAAAAACCCACATACACCATGGCTATTCGAGAAATGGCAAGGATAGGAAAAACCACCGTCAATCCAAGCAATCCTCCATGCCAATGACATATCATGGCTTGCAGATAATAACATGCATACACCATGCATCAAAGGAAATCATACATGCAATGTGTTACTTGCAAAGCAATCTAGATGTTGTTGTTAATCCACCCTATTCCTTGCGCTTTCCTCGCTTTGCTTTGCCTTCTTTCTCCAAATCCAATGAAAACTAGAGTGTCAAGCATGCTCCAACAATGCTCCAAGATTTCTCTAAGTGTGCAAGAGTATGAGAGAGATAAAATAGAAGAGATCTCAAAGCTAAAACTTACAAAAGGGTTTGTGAACTAATCATCAAAAGCCTTTTTGTCATGTAGTCCTCATTTTGTTCAATTTTTCCTCACTTTCCTCCTCATGCAATTATGTGACCATTTCACCTTCCTTTTCTCCTATTTTTCCTTTATTTCCATAAATAAATGTCAATTAATGCCTCTTTTCCTTTGCCAATTTCCATAGCCATTTATTAATCACTAAATGATCCCCGTCACTATGTTTTTGCCCAACATTCAGTCGTTGAATACATGTCCCATGACCTTGGTTATTATTTTTATTTATTTACATAGCTTTAGTACTATAGTTAATATTGAAGAGTTTGAAAGTGTTTCACGAGGTTGTAAAACACCATGTGTTCAAGATGAAACTTTGCAACACATATGTAGAATATTAATTAAGTTTGGGAACAGACAAGAAACTTTAGGAAAAGCTTAGGATATAGTTTATAGGGGCCATTTATTTGTAGCATTTAAAAAAAGATGGTAAGATTCATTCTTGTTAAGCCATACTATGTTTGAAAACTTTATTGATATCATAAACCTTGAGTCGACACTACCTTTTTAGAGACATAATTGTATGGGTTACCTTCATATTGATGTTGAAATGATGGCGTAATCTTCACATTAATTTCCATAATTGACCTATCTTGTGTGTATTTTGAGCATGACTAGAGTTTTGGCTTAAAATCCATCTAGTCAACTTTTTTTATTTAATTACATGTAGTGGCTAGCACTAATCATAACCCTCTTAGGGAGGTGCCCAAACTTAGAGTTTGTATATATACACATTCATCCTCATTTGAACATTACTTTTTATTCATTGAGTGATTGATTCTTTTAGCCTATGGGCATTGACATCTTGTTTTCATCTTTCGTTCTCTTTTCAAGCTAACTGCTACACTTGTGTTTAACATATCTCTCTCTACCGTCGTCATGCACTTGTTCAAGGGTTTATTCAACACACACACACTCCCTCTCTTATATTTATGGTAGGTTGGGATTTTTTTGGACATCCATTCGATCCATTCTCTCTTTTGTGGTCTCAACATGATATTGAAGTAGGTTTTATCTTCCTTCACCTTTTCCACTATTGATTAGGGTTCTTTCCTTATTTGTCCATGTTGGTTTTCTACATTTTTGGACCTCACATATAGAATGAACCCTAACTTAAAGAGATTCTAGGTTGATTTCTCTATTTATTGCATATATTATTGGACATTTTTCCTCTATAATGCAGAGTGTTTCCCTATTGTTGCTCTCTGATCCATTTATTATAGGTTTAGGTTTTCCTAGATTTGATTTATTTTGGTTGGAAGCACTTATGAGACTTGTCCGTGCTTTTTCTTTTGGACCATCTTTTTTGTCTCTTTTTTTGTGAATAGTTCTAGTTTCTTTTTTTCCAAATTTGTTATTATTATTGTATTTATAAATTTTATTGTATGGTTGTTCATGTTGGTATTTTTACTAGCTTTCTTTTGAAACCAATAATCGAA
Source organism: Pinus albicaulis (assembly GCA_034641835.2). Classification (NCBI taxonomy): domain Eukaryota; kingdom Viridiplantae; phylum Streptophyta; class Pinopsida; order Pinales; family Pinaceae; genus Pinus; species Pinus albicaulis. The sequence continues at coordinate 53,464 of JAXQQM020076699.1, read as the reverse complement.
CATATTCAAAATTTTGGAAGAAATTTGAAGGAATTTTCACGCTTTATTCATGTTTTGGTGCTTCATATAGGGCCCACTTCATAGTGTATGACCTACAGAAATTTCTTGGAGGTACAATTTTTTTTGGGTTATTTAGTGGATTTTTCAGAAACTATTAGGCAAAAGAATTTTTCCTAAGTGCTATCGAAATAGGTTTCTAGAAAGTCTCGTATTAAAGGGTTTCAACCCATTCGTAGCATGTTCAATGGGTTTTCTTAAATCCTTCACATAGACTTCCTTTTGTTGGATTAATGGAATATGTATTTTTGTTTACATATGTGGTAATTTGCATTTAGATTGAGCTATATTGGTTTTAGATGATGATGTTCTAGGTATTGACTTCACCTTATTTGGAGACATTATTCATTTTCTAGGGGTTGGTTCTTTTCTTTTGGATGTTGTAGTTGGTAATACAATGCCTACTCTAATTAGCTACGAGAAATGATTCATAATGACTATGAGAAGCTAATGGTTGCCTTTTTGCAAAGGGAAACTCCCTCTACTCCTTTGATGTGGTTTCTGAGACACAAGGGATTTGTTCCACTTTATCCTCTCGATGAATCTATGGAGGATTCTTAGCTTCTTTTAGTGGATTAGTGTATTTTGAGTAATGAATAACAAGAAACAAAAGAAAATTATTGCACATAATTTGTCTTTGAAAACCCAAACTTTGGGGAAAAAAAATCAATAGATCTATTAATGTCTCTCGACCAAACCTAACCAAGCCAGCAAGTGATCCTTCATTGCTCATTTTGTGGCCCATTATAATGAACTATCCCAAGCCTTTTAAAGACTTCATTACATGCAATCCATGGGTACAAACCCATGTTATTGAAACCATATGCCCAAAACCACCATGATTAACTTAACAACTTTGACTCTTTCACCAGGTCAAAGTTTAACCTAATATGTTATACATAACATATAGCGATAGAGTGTTTCCTGCCATTTGCACCATTAATGATAACTTACCTTGAATTGGTGCAAAAGTTCAATCACGTTGAATTGCAACATTAGCTCTTGTTCTCAGCACATTGTAAATTAATGGTAGTGCCTACCCCCCATGAGTGTCTTAGATTAACATCCATATTGTCTCTTAGCATCCACACTATTTTTCCATAGGGTTGGGAGCCCTTTGTGAGACCTAATATGACTTGAAGTTGAACATCATTTCTCTCACTTGCTTGATATTTTGAGTCAATTTTTTGTTGTATTTTAAGTCATAGATGTATATTTTCACTTATGTCGTGGTGCCTATTCTTGCCATTGTAGTCGCCTTGGCCTTAGCTTGCCTCCATTATGCAACCTACATAAAATCACACCCATGAGTGGCATTGCCTTGCTGGTAACCATTTGCACTCCTTTTCTCTAGTTGATCCCATAATCGGGGGACGAGAAGAATTCTATAATGTATCTTCGTTCTCTCGAACAAGCTCACTTTTTACCTCTTTTTTGTGCTCTTGAAACAATGAAAACAAGTCACTACGTGAATATACTTTTAACTCTTTTTTTAATTCATTAAAAATCAAACAATGACACTTACCGGCTTTACTTTCCAACAATTATTTGCACTCATAAAACCAATAAAAAGACATTAAAAAAGTTCAAAAAGAATGGAGAAAATCATGTGGACATGCTTTTCTTTTATGACAACACTCAATTAATCAAATCACCTTTGAACATAACACATATTTGCATCACTCAATTGAGTATAAAATTGTTTAACCGTATTATTATTTTCGTTCTTTACTCCTTACTCTTTAGTCATTTTAAAGAGTGCTTACATACCTATCTCAATGATACACTTAAATCTTGCTACCAAGTTATCCGTATGTAGGTTGCCATGCATCATCCACATCTATAATGAACAAAATAACTAATTAAAATACTTTGATTGAAATCTATTATCATAAATATGTTAATATAATTAATTTAAATTACATAAAACTTACTCATGCTTAAACGGAACACTTAGTGTTGATTAATCATATTTTGAACACTACAAAGTGCATTTTCACACAAATGATTTTCTCTAATGAAAAGGAAGCAAAGTCAACATACGTTCTTCTTTGAAGACAACACTCTTGAAGAAGTAAAGTAGGTACAAATACACTCGAGATCGTTTTCAACAACACATTTAATTGAGAGGACTGCGAGAAAGAAAAGAATCTTAGGAGGGTGGAAGGCATTGCTATGCTCTTCGACAGAGATGTAGAGAGACATAGTTATGGGATTGGAAAACAATTAAGGTGCTTTTTGGACTCCTAGTTTGTCCCGATGATGCTGTATGGGTGTGAATTGTGGGCTAGCAGCACCCCGTCTCAAAATGGAAGCAAATTGAGAAAATCCAAAACGTTTGATCATGAGCAAGTTCAAAATAAAAAGTTTGGTACCTTATGAGATAATGTTGAGTGAAATAGGAGCAACTCCCATCGAAGCAATTGCCATGGTGCGGCTCATAAGATATCTAAAAATGAATTGAGAAAATGGGAGTGAGGTAGATGGCCTAATGTTATCTTCAAGGAAGACACGAGTGAAAGAAAGAAAACATGAATGAGACAAAGCCACACATGGATGCGAAAATGGAATATCTACCTCAATGCTTGTCCCACAAATAGCAAAGAGCTAAAGAATTTTGTTATGAATAAGTTTTGAGACAGAGATATGGGGAAAAGAGTTGGGTAGAAAAGAAAGTACTACATCGAAGAATTCAACCCTATCTATGATATTCGACAAAAAATGGTATCATTGGAGCTACCATTTTGTGGAGAAGCAGCAAAGGTCCTTATTGCTCAATTAAGAGACCAACTCGCATCATCTTCGGTGTGAAACAAGAAGGTGGAAAAGGCCTAAAGAAGCTTGGGAAGAACGAGTGTGTACATGGAATCAGAAAAAGCATTTCATTTTGGAATGTGATGCGTTCAAAGACATCAAAGAAAGTTATGGGAATATGTTAGCATCAGATTTCTTGGCATTGTCTTTTCAGCGATGAGATAGTTAGAAAGTTGGACCAGCTCATCATCAATTTGAACAAGAAAAAAGACTGAAATGCAAAAAACAGAAAAACAAAGAACTCATTGTCCAATAAACTATTTTTAGTGTAATGAAACCTTAAAATTTCATTCATTAATTCATTCACATTACAACAACAACAACGTGCATTTTCCAAACATTACCCGCTCCAAGTTCTGAAAACGAGCCTTACGTGTGGCATCATTATAAATCAGAAAGTGTAAACACTTGCGAAAGGAACAACCAATATGGTGTTATTGCTGGACAATTAGCACCGGTAAAATGGAACCTTCCCATGTCTCATCATCATCAAGCATTTTGATGAAGAGTTTGGAGAATAATTTGAAATGTCATATATATGATATTGTTGCTTGCCAATTAACAATGATTGAAAAAAGAAAGGAAAACTGTAATCGGATTGCACAACTTTTCTCCAAAACCATGGATTTTACGTTTGAACACTTCATGGAATTTGGGAGGCGACAAAATTTCCATGGGTGGGGAATATATGGGGGTCCATAAATCTTTTCACTTCTAAACGCGCATGCGTAAAGTTTAAGCGCGTCGACTGTCACTTTTCAAAAGGGAAGCAGGCTCACCCGCCTGCACTTCTATCATCTAATTACGCTCGCAATCTGATATATCTGCCTCCTTTAATCACCCCATCACTATTTCTATCTGTCATTCTATCCATTCATTAGCTCTATCGATCAATCTATCAATTCATCCCAATTCTCTTGCAAATGGCACGACAGTCCCTCGGCACAATGACAACGCGACTTTTTCTTCTTTGCCATCGACTAAATTTGATGTGTTCATAAATCACTGAGGTCCTGATGTCAAGAAGACATTCGCTAGTCATATTTACCATCGTCTTAATTCTGTGGATTGTCAAGCGTTTTTGGACGAACCGGAGAGATTGGTAGAGGGACGCACCCTTTCCTTTCAAATAGAAGCTGCAATTCAAAGCTCTGCTGTCCACATAGCCATTTTTTTCTCCTACCTATGCATACTCAGAGTGGTGTCTGAGTGAGCTCATCCAGATGATAAAGTCAGAGCTATTCTTCCTGTGTTTTACAATGTGGGCCACTCGGGAGCTCCGCGGACAAGGGAAAGATGGACGTGGAGCGTATTTTGAAGCCCTGCGCAGGCACAGCTTGACCACGACTTCCAGACCTGTCAGGGTGGAAAGCACTTTCCACTGCTGCATATATAAGTGGTTTCGAGTTGAAGGCGTTTATGGGAGCAAGAACCTCCAATTGACCTCCCCCTTCTGTTCATGTGATTCAGATTTTAATTGCTTTATTGATGAGCATACCACATTTTATATGTTTTTCCCCCTTCTGTTCCTGTCCCAAGTTAGATCTTAATTCATTTTTATTGATGAACGTACGACATTTCATATGTTTTGTTTTCTTTTTGAGTTTTTAAAGAAATTATGCTAGGGACCAGTCTCAATGTTGTTGAATGGAAAGAATGATGTTTTGTTTTCTTTTGGGTTTTAAAAAAAATTATGCTAGGGGCCAGTCTCAATATTATTGAATGGAAGAATGACCATGAGATGATTAAATCCTCCCATCCTGAACCCCTCCAATGGTCCTCTAATGAGATTTGAACCTGACTCTGTGGTACTAAATCTCACCAGAAATCAACAGGTCTATACCTCATTGGTTATGTGTCGCTTTTATCCCCTAGCTATTTTGTTCTATTTGTTCTGTGATATTAGTGAACTGAAGGAAAGGAAAAAGTTAAAACAGACATTGCCCAACCAATTGACATTCATAAGAACACCATTGTCAAGAATACAAAATGTGACTATTTTCCAACGCTGATTTTCTGCCCAGACTGAACAAAATTTAAACCTTAACTCCCTTGATTCTTAAACAACAACTTATAAATAATTCAGAAAGTATTTGAGACAGCAGGAATGATTCAATGGACACTTTGTAAACATATCATAAGCACCTAAGAATACTTGCACGGTGAATTCTCTTGGAGGCAAAAAATAGCTTTGATTAATTTGATAGAGAGATACAAAACTCAATGAAATTGGGATCTCCGCAATACAAACAATGATGCTCTGGATACCTCAATGTTATCTCTGGTGATATCTACAATACAAACAACGATGCTGCAGATGCATAAATGCCTCAGCCACCAGAATGACTTTGTCCAAATAGGATAATGCTCTGTTTCAGAGAGGTGTATGAAGCCCAACAATAAGCCTTGAGCAGCAACCCCAACTCTGAGTGCTCGATCTGCCAAATCAATAGAGAATAATATCCAGCTACTCGTTCTACCAATTATTAACCAATCTCCAAATCTGTGGGTATACTTGCTTCAGCAATCACTGATTAATTGATACTAGATAGAGAAGGGTTCGTGCCAAAGTGAAGAACATGATCTCTGTTCTGGCATGCCAACAATGTCCAATGCTGCTACTATGATTTGGCCTACAGTAAATTATTTTCCCAGAATATAACATATCGCACACAACTGCCAAGGGAGTTTCTTCCTACACAAAATTGATCTGATAATGAATTTCAAATATCTGGCTTCCAATCACTGAGGATCACACCCCATATCTAAGAAAAACCTCATGTACTGCAAGTGCGCACATGAAAAGGAGAAATATACCAAGCCCAGGGAATAAATGACTTCACTCCTCTGATTCTCCAAGATCGATGGATCAAGAGTGAGATCTTTCCCTAACAATAATAGATCTTGTATAACAGATCCTGATCCAATCTTGGAACCCTTTACTCCAGCTAAATCATATCCACGAAATCAAATAGATGGGAAAGAATTGAACTAGCTAGGGTGATATCTCGTATCACAGAAGTTGGGTTGCTGGCTAGGGTGAAACTGGATCCCACCAAAGCCGCTTGGTGATCTCTGACTTAAGACCTCACTTGAGCCTCCAAATCTCAAATGCAAAGAGAAAATATCAAGATCAAGTGTCTTCACTTCCTCCTACCTCTCTTTTATAGCTTTTCGGTGGGTATTCTCCAAGTTTATAGAATTTGCACATCAAATATCAGTTTGATCATAATACCATGAATACCATTGGCAAATACCACCGGCAAATACCATCAGCAAATACCCATGGAAAATACCACATCTCCCCTAATTATTTACAAAAATCCCTTCTTTTGCCCTTCTTATTATAAATCAAGGGTCCCCTTCTTCAAAACTCCCCTTGTTGCTGTAGCCTAAGGGAACAAAGGGCCAACAAGGGTGACATCTTCTATAATTAGTTGGTTGGGGGATATTGTAAAGAAATTTCTGAATCTTTATCTTATGCAGAAATTATGCTGTTAATCCGGTTAAGCTCCTCCTACTTAGATAAGTTATCCGCTGAATAAATTCAAGATAACATCGAAGCAAAACACATAACAGATCTCTACCAATTCTAATCTAGAAAAAACACATGTACACATTGACAAAGTGACACAGATTATTTACGGACAAATAGTCCTCGAAAAAACCCAAGGTGGGAAAAACCGGTCTGCTGGGTTGCCGGAGGGTTCTATTATTAAGAATATTTCTGAATACCCAAATCTAGGTTCCGTATACGGAAAGACCAGAAACAGAGAAAACACTAGATCTACGAGATCACTCGCTGATCTAGGGCCAAAAATAATGACTCGATCCACACCCTCAAACGGGATTTACATAATTTAGACCAAGATTAGGGCCTAGGGAGACCCCAGCGTTGTCCCCGAAAGGCTACGTGCGTGGCCTGCGGACCCACCGAAAGCCTCTGCGTCGACCCTTGAATGGCCTCCAAACTCTCGGTGCTACTCCGGAAGGGACCGTGTTATCCCAAAATGGGTGATGCGAGTCACTACGGCTGCCCCGAAGGGTCTCCGCGTAACCCTGAAGGGTCTCCACGAAAATTACAGCTTTCTTTGTTGTTGATGCCTTCCTCTACGTCGTCGTCCTTGGTGATCTTTGCCTCTTGTGTATTCTAGACCACGGGATCGAATCATCCCCTTGGTCTAAATTCCCCTCTCTACAAGTCGGAAACACTCTCCCAAATATTCTTAGCAAACCATGTCCTAGTATCTCAGCTTAGCTTTAGTGCTGCATGCCTCATGTGTGTCTTTACAAATGACCCCAAACCTTTCCTTTATACTTTTCTGGTCGACAAATCAATGACCATGATTAGATCTTGAATCAATGGCTAAGATTAAAAGAAAGCTTGATCCATGTGACTTAAGACAATGTTTCATCACATATTTAATTAAATTCACTTTAATTATTTTTATTTTCTTAAGTTTTAACTTAGGAAATACACTTAAAATAATTAAGTAATTTAATATCTACTACACAGAATGAAATTTCCCAAATCCATTTACGGGTCTTGTAGATTAGGTGAACTCTAGTCCCTCCACAAAGTTTGGGAGATAGAGCACAACCGATGCTACCCCAAATACAAAAATTCTCAACACTCCCTCTTAGCATCAAGGGTGTGCTCTGTGATACATCACACTATGCATTACATGACTTTGAGTTACATGGTTCGTAGCTTGCCGAAGCTTTGCCTCCTCGCCACTCAAACTCCGCACCGTTGCCGCCATCATCGTAACTGCTGCCCGTGACCGCCATCGCCATTGCGACCACCGTATCTGTACGCTACTCCCTCTCACGTATGTTGCATCCGTGCCGCAGCGCGGCGACCGCCGATGTCTGCTACATTGCAACTTCCGCCTGTTGAGAGAAACCACCGAATCTCCGCATCTTACGGCAAACAAGCCGGATGGGCCGCATCCTCATCCTTTGAAGCCCCATAGGCTACAGTATCTGCGCTCGGCATCTAAAGAACGATGCGCTACGCGCTCTCGCTCACGTAATCACGTCCTCCGCACTATCGAAATCACATCGGCCCCTTGTGCTGAAATCTGTCACGCCGACAACGCACTTTGCGCGTCCCTCCGAAAGCCATCCGCGCCGCCGCAGCCTCTGCCTTTCGCGTAAGCGGCTACTCGTGTGCGCGCGCCGAAGTCACATCAGCCTCTCGCGCCGCCATCGCTGCTAGCGCTGACGGCCGCTCTTTGCTCGCGTTGCTCCTCCCGGCCTTGGGATCTCCTGCCTCTGCCTTTGCCTCATCCGTGCTCCCAATGCACTTCGGCTCCACTTGTCCGCTCATTGTCTTGCTGCCGTAGCTCGGCTTTGCGCGAGTCCAAGAGATGAGCCTCGCTCAAGGATCTCGCCTCTCTTTCATGTAGCTCCTCTACATGTCCATGTCACCACCTTCGTAGTTCATAAAGCACTCATGGGCGCATCATCTCCCCGACCCATCATCTGCCACAGACTTTTTGGAAGAAGATGCTTCCTTGTCCCTTTTCTTCTCGAACAATGGCTGGAAAAATGTCCCATTTCACCACGGTTGCGCACTTGATCTTTGAAAGATCCTTCTTCTTCTTTGGTCGCTTCTTCGATGCCAAGGCTACATCTTCCTCCTCTTCTTTCTTTACTTTTTCGCTCAACGCAGGGTTGTGTTTACCTCTTGGTGAATACGCGTAGTTCTTCTTGATGCAGGTTGACATAAACCTCATAAACTGCAGGGTCTACGTCCGCTAGAATACTTTGGACCAAAAGGTTTCCCACTCATCCGTGATTGCATTGAGGGTAGTCCTAACTATCACGGCATCATCTGCTGGTTGCCCAGTTGTCGTCGATTGATCCTTGATTGCTTGTGGTCGAAGAGGAAGTGTTCCATGTCTTCTCCCTTGGTCATCATGAGTGACCTCATTTGGGTCTCCAACAGACATTTTCCTTTGGACGAGACTTTCCCTCATACGTGGAAGTCAAGGCCTTCCGCATCTCGTTAACCTGTCTCGCCTATTATGTGGTACAATATGGTCCTTGATGACCATCCGTATCGGGCGTCTTGGCACGCCCGGGCAGCCTTTGCCCTACCTCGTAGGAGATCCGCATCCGCATCGGTGTGGCCGGAGTATCGCCGCATGTGTCTCTTAGGTTGTATGCCTCAGGAACCAATCGGATCTTTGCCTTCCAAACATATTTTTGAGAAGCCATCTAGTCTATCCCGATCATGCGATTGCATGAGGAGCCATCTGCTCGCATTATGTCAGAAACTTCCTTTTCTCTTTGCTAGAGAAATGGATCATACCCTTGGTGAAACGCAGGGGCCTTAAATCACCTACGACACTTGATTTCCCTCCTTGGAAATCTACCAAATCAACTATGATTCGACTTCTTCTTTGATCCTTTGATCAAACCTGAAGTTTCCTTTGGCAAGAAACTTTTTCCGAGAATCAATCTCCTCCCAATCTTTGTCACTTGTGCTGCTAAGAGCTAAAAAATCTGTGAAAAACATCGAAATTTAACCGAGCTCTTCGACTCCTGCAAAGCTTGCAATCTTTTCCGTATCGATGATTTAGATCTGAATCTGCCCATGCGGCTTCGGACCCAACCGACGCCATTTACGAGTTGCCCCCGCACGCGATTGCGTGGGCTTGCTAGGACACGACCTTTGGACAAGCCATCACCCGTTCCCTGCGCGTGAATCGCTCTCGAAAATTGCGTTGTCCCTTTCAGATTCGTTTCTCGTTGCTTTTTCCGACGCTTCTGTGACTAGATCCTTCGTATTCTCCCGCTGGTGACCCTTCTAGATCACGAATTGCTCCAAATACCATGTAGAAATTTCTGAATCTTATATCTTATGCGAAATTATTACCGTTAATCCGGTTAAGCTCTCCTACTTAGATAAGTTATCAAGCGAATAAATTCAAGTTAACATTGAAGCAAAACACATAACGGATCTCTACCAATTCAGATCTGAAAAAGCACATGACACACATTGACAAAGTGACCAGGTGATTTTTGGAAAAAATAGTCATCGGGAAAAACCCAATGTGGGAAAACCGGTCTACGATGTTGATTTTGGAGGGTTCTATTATTAAAAATATTTTCGAATACACAAATGCGGGTTCCACACTCGAAGACGACAGAGAAAACACTAGATCTACGGCACTCACTCGGTTGATCTAGGGCCAAAATAATGACTAATCCACACCCTCAAACAAGATTTCTACAGAACTCGGTAAGGTTAGGGCCCAGAAAAACCCAGCGCTGTCCCTGAAAGGCTGCGCTCGTCAGCCTTGAAATGGCCTCCGGAAACCCTCACGCTGCTACGGAAAGGACTACGTTACCTCGAGAATGGGTGACGCAGTCATTATGCTGCGAAGGGTCTCCGCGTAACCCCTCAAGGGTCTCCCGAAAATTACGCTATCTTTTCGCTGGCCGCCGTCCGTCGCCTTCCTGCTGCGCGCTCGTCCTTGAGCTGATCTTTGCCTCTTGTGTATTCTAGACCACGGGATCGAGATCATCTCCTTGGTCTAAATTCCCCTCTTGCGTACGAAACATACGAGTATTCTTAGCAAACCGCGCCCTAGAATCTCGACTGAGCTTCGGTGCTCGCCTCTGTGTGTCTTTACAAATGACCCCAAGCCTTTCCTTTATACTTTTCTCGTTGACAAATCAACGACCATGATCGGATCTTGAATCAATGGCTAAGATTACAAATCTTGATCCAGTGTGACTTGAGACAATTTCATCACATGTTTAATTAAATTCACTTTAATTATTTTATTTTCCTAAGTTTTAACTTAGGAAATACACTTAAAATAATTATATCTCCTAAAACCGGATGAAATTTCTCAAATCCATTTACGGGTCTTATAAATCGGGTGAACTCTAGTCCCTCCACAAAGTTTGGGAGCTGGAGCACAATTGATGCTACCCCAAATACACAAAATCTCAACAGATATTACGGTCCTCCCCGCCCAAAATTGCTTGCTCTCAAGCAATTTAAGTGTTGAATGTTCAGCAATGTCCGCTCTCCCTCCCAGTGGCATCCTGCGAAGGCAAATATTTTCTCGTCGCACGAGATACTCCCCCCGATGGTCCCTGCTTCTCAGCGTCCTTTCTCGTACCTCCAATTCCTCCTACGGAATGAGCTAAAGGGTGCTCTTCATCCAATGGAGGAAAAATTAGGAGATGAGATAATACGGCCGCCAACAACCTTCTTCAAGCAAGAGACATGAAATATATTATGTATCATGCTCCTCGCTAAGGAGCTCAATTCATATGCCACTTCTCCTATTTTTCATATAATTCATAGGGTCCATAAAGCCGTGGCTCCAATTTTTCTTCCCCCTTCTCGCTTGTGGTACGTTGGTAAAACGTAGACTGCGAGATACACTATATCTCCCATTTCGTAACTCCTCTCCCACTCCTACTGCCGGTCCGCATACAATTTTTGTCGATTTTGGGTTGTTTGCAAGTTATCCTTGAGTGCCCCGAGAATACCCTAGCACCCTTGGATCCAATCCTTAGTCGATGGAGCTGACTATCTCCAAATGTTGTATCCGCAACGAGGCAGTGCCTCATACTCGTACAAGGCTTGGAAAGGTGACATCTCTATGGACATGTGGTGAGTAGTGTTATAACAATATTCTCCTAATACAACCACTTCACCCCACGCCTTCCTACGCGCTCGTGACATAGTTCCGCAAGTACCCTTCCAACCATTTATTCACTACCTCTCGTCCGTCCATCTGTCCGTGGGTGGTAGCTCATGCTAGGAGTGAGCTCCCTACCCACCAATCTAAATAATTCTTTCCGGCGTCATGAGATCTCTTTATCACGGTCAGCGATGATGGTCTTGGGCAAACATTGCAACTAGAACACTCCTTGGAAGAATAATTTTTCTATCCGTGTGTCCGAGCTTTTTTGAGGAAATGGCGAAAGAAGTGAGCATACTTGGTCCAACCAATCTACCACCACAAAGATACAATCTCACCTTGTGCCGAGAGTAGTCTGTGATGAAATCCCTGGAAACACTCTCCCATTTCCGCTCCGGAATGGGAAATGGATGTAGCAAACCTGTTGGGTGTGTCCGTTTTGTCCTTATTTTACTGGCGGTACTTCACTCTTGAACATATCCGATAACGTCCTCCTTGAGGCCCTTCCACGTGAGCCTCTCCTCAATAGTCCTATAAGTCTTCAAAAAACCTCGGATGTCTCGCTATGGGAGAATCTTGGGTTACTGCATGATTTTCACCTTCAATCGGGACTAAGGTACAAAATAGATTTGGTATTTATAATAGATAATACAGTGACAACCCGATATTGGCTGTCTTGTGACTTCTCATCAAGAATCTCACACAAGCCATCTTGTTCTTCAGTATTCTACCAAAAGATGGTACTTCTAGTTTGCTGCAACGTATATGAGAGAAAAGGTAGCCGGGTTTCCTAGATAAGGCATGCCCACTACGTATATATTTGCCTTTGACATCTTTGATCTCAAAGTCGTAAGCTCGATTTTGCTTACCCAATTTTTATATTGCCTCTTGTTTAACCCCTCTAATCCAGGAAGTACCTAACACACATATGATCTACCTTAAACCTCGTTGCCCACCAAATATAAGCCAAAAACTTGGCCAACGCATGCATTATTTCCAACATCTCTTTATCATGATATAGAATAGGTATGCTCATAATCTTTGAGCTTCCTACTTGAAAAAGCAATCATATGAGTGGATTTGTGTCAAAATGGCCCCGATGCCTTCTCTGAGGCATCACACTCCACCACAAATGGTTGATAGAAGTCCAACAAGGCTAGAAGCCGGGTATGAACTCATTCATCACTCTTTTAGCTGCTCGAATGCCTCCTCTCTTTGCCGCGACCATACAAAGGCCCCCTATTTAGAGAGACTGGTAAGCATTGCCGCCCGAGTTTGTGAATACCCTTTGACAAACCTTACGTAATAAGTGCGGATACACCGAGAAGCCTCTCAATTCGATTTACATTCCTAGGGATTGGGCCAATTAAGAATGACCTCAATATTCTCCTAATGTACTTTGAACCCTTGGCCTCGAATCATGTGCCCTAGATACAACATCTATGTCAGGGCCAAACTCACATTTAGAGCTTTTGGCGTAGACTTGTCGCTCCTCTAGAATTCCCAACACCTCATCCAAATGTTGTATATGCTCTTCCCACGTTTGATTGTGGATCAATATATCATCAAAAAACACCAACACAATTTGTCGTAACTTGCTTATTGAACAATTGGTTCATCGAGAATGAAATGTGGTGGGTGCATTGGTTAACCCTAAGAGCATAACTAGGAATTCATAGAATCCGTAGTGACATTTGAAAGTTGTTTTTGGGATGTCTTGTTCTCGAACTTTCGACATGGTTATATCTTGAGCATAGTATTGAAAACCCGGAACCATTGAGCCGGACAGTCCACCTAATAAACCGGGTTTCAAGAGCCCAGACCGATCAAACCCGAGATGGATTTAGATCTCAATAAACCGATTTTAAAAAAACACATGAAATAATTATTTTTTTAATGAAAAAAACTATTTTTAAGATTTAAAGCCACATGATTCCAAACCAATAGAGACAAAATATTCAAAGTTTGCTCATATATATACCATGTAAAGGTGAATATATCAAAAATGACATCGAGTACACTACATATCAACGACAAAATATATAATCAATGAGGCTCTAAATGGCCTCTAAGAGTCCAAAAAACAAAGCCTACAATCTATGAGACCACCTTTTGCCTACTACAAGTCTACATATATGATATTAGTGGTCAATATTATCACTTTGAAACTTGTCATCATGATCAAACTCGGTTGGTTGAGTCTCGAATCTCAAACTATGCAACTACTTGAGTCACAAACTTGTGATCGGTCTCAAACTTCGAAGGTATTTGGCCTAATATGCCCTATTACTTCATTTGGTGCTCTACATGGCTTTACATGGCCTCCAATCCCAACCAAGTGTTGCTTGAACACCGTTAATACCCCCTCCTTCAATGGATTTTTGGCAATATTTGTAGATCATTTTGCCATAAATCATATCACAATGAGCCTATGCGGTATCCTTGGCTTTTGGAGGCATAGGTGGCTAGTAGCTACTACTTAGTGAAACTCTTTGTTGTTCCACTACTACTAGCAAAATCTAAACACTCTCCATGCTCACAATGAAGCTCGCAAAAACTCCCAATGAGATGTGTGAGAAATTGAGAGGGGAGACCCTCCTTTTATTAGCTTGGAGGCAATCTGTTTTTGGAGGGAAACAAGCCTTAGTTTCCCTCAGAAAACCACCTCAAAAGCCAAAAAAGTGTGTTCGATGGGTCTGCGACCAACTTGGCAGGTGAACCAACCGATTTATGCTCGATTTGACTAAAAAAACTAGTGAGGAGGCGATCGAAACCCGTCTACGGTTCGAGTGGCTTTGGTTAATGAACCCACCCGGTTTGACCGGGTTTACGGTTCAAACCAACCGATTTTGAATACTATGATCCTAGAGTGGAGATCAATCTTCGAGAAAGTCTTGGCCCCCTTCCATCAAATCGTCAATCTTGGGGATAGGATATTGGTTCTCGATGGTCTTCTTGTTCTCGGTGTCGATAGTCTGCACACATCCTCGAGGGACCCATCCTTCTTTTTTACCAATATTAGAGATGAGGTGAAAGGACGTGAGCGAAATTTGAATGTGTCCTAATGCGAACAACTCATGGGTGACCTTCTTTATTTCATCTCTATACGACCTTGGGATGTCAATAAGGGGGTAGTGATGACAACTTGGACCCTTTCTCTAGTTCAATGATGTGCTCGAATCCCCTATTTGGGGTCACGCCTAGTGATATATCTCCGAAAACCTTCCATGCTTCTACAATAATGCCATGATGTCAAGATGGTACTTACTATGCTACGCTTACGCTTCCTCTCCATAACTTGGCATTCTATCACCTACGGGATATTCCCATGTTGAAAATCTGCCTCCCATTATGTTTGATGTCACGATCTTGGGTGGGTAAGAATGCATCCCTCTCGCTGCATCACCTTCTTATCATACGGCCTTGTAAATGCAAATTTCCAACTCCCGAGCAGGGTTTCACTTGTATGTGTCCCAATCGAATAGTCGTTGTACCCCTAATACCACATGGGATTAGGGTAATATAAGATAAAGAAGCTATTGGTGAACTGTGTAGTTCCCATTGTTAGACTCATGTTGTCGAACTATTCTAGTGCATGACATGCTGGTTGTGCTCCTTCTTTCTAGGAATTAAGGGCTTGTAAATCCTCCAAATTCTTTAGTTTTCAATCCCCTTCTCGCTACAAACTGCGCATTGATGAAATTGTGCGAGGCTCCTCCATTCAATCAACACGGTCACCTTTTGCGTGTGGTACCCCGATCGGAGAGTGTGATGCCTCGGGAACTCCCCGTAAGTGAGGCAATGACTCCTTCATGAGTCACCTCCTCGTAGCCGCTCTACCTCTCATTCTAGGTGATTCTCCCCGGTCTGCTCTAGTTCTTCTCCCTCATCCTCGCTATCAAAAAATACTTCGATATAGTGGGCCTTTCCTTTGTACACCAATGCCTTGGCGCCCAAGGCTCCTAACGGAGAAGCACAATCTCTTCCTTCGAGGTCCTTTCTAGTCTCATAATCCATCGCGGCTCTTCCCCACAGCCATTCTTTCTACGACTACCCGATATCTTTTCCTTTTGAGGAAAGGTTGGTTTGGAAGGAACTTGGTCTTTGGTACGACGTCTTGCATATCCCTTGTCCTACTAATTGCATCTTGCAAGGTTTTGGGTTTGTAGTTCATTACCCACCCAGCAAAGGGTTCTGCCACGGACCTTCTATGAACAACATAGCCGTCCGGGCCATTGAAAGGTCGGTGACCATTATAACCAATCTCCGAAATTCAACAATATAGGCTTCGATATTTCTCGTTTTCCAAAGCTAGGCTAACTCCCCGAAGTAAAACTCAAGGTCCTTCTATCGAATCCCTCTATCAACTTATGTGTGAACTCACGTATAGGAAGTGATGCTAGCATGCCCTCGTGTGATGATTTTGTGTTGCCACCATTTGTGTGCTTCTCCATCAAGATGTAGAGTGTCGTATTTGATAGCATCCATCTCACACATGGGGTTAAGCTGATATGTGTCCAATTTCTGCACCCATGACCTAGCGAACATTTTGTCGACCCATTAAATAAGAAGAGTTACTTTCCCCATTTCCTGCTCTCTACGAAATTCTAGTTTGGGTGAGAACCCCCATACGTTGTTGCCTTCCTTTGTTGTTTTCTCCTCATAAAATAATAATCATTTATGGTCAAGGTCACCTTTACTTCCAAAGGTAATGTTTGGTACTCCCTCATCCAAGTTGCTGCATGTTCTGCTATGGGTGAGAGAGATTCTCGCTCCATAGAGGAATCATCTAAAAATGGTGGCATAGTTGGCCTCGCTTCCATAAATGTGTGGGCCTATTACGGGGGTTGGTTTGTGCATGTATATGGCTGCCCCCATTGGAATGTGAACCACCTTCTCCATTATTGCTTCGTTGGTTAGAATTTCCGAGTTGAGTATGGGACATTTTGATGAGAAGTTGCATGATTGCTTCTTGCGTTGAGGGCAATCTTATCAAGACATCCCAAATTTTGGTCTCCCATTAGTTCTTCATGCTCTTCGTGCCCTTCTATGCTTTCAGCGAATGACCTCCGGATCTTCTTTAGTCTTGTGCCTTCTTCCTTGGCTTTTGTCTCTCCACCCCTTCCAACCAATGGAAATACCTCTTGGTATCCCTCTCGATTTTTCTTGGCATTACCTCCCGGTTGGCGAAGATTTGGCCTCCGAAACCACTCGTCTTGTACCATCACCGATTTCTGCCCGGACTTGACAAAATTTAAACCTTAACTCCACTTAGTTCTTCGACAAACAATTTATAAACAATTCAGAAAAATATTTGAGACAACAAGAATGATTCAATGAAAAATTTTAACATATCATAAGCACCTAGAGTGCTTGCAATGAATTCTCTTAGAGAAAAAAAGATAGCTTTTATTAATTTGACAAAGAGATACAAAAGCTCAATGAATCTTAGGAACCTAATTCATCTACACAATACAAACAATGATGCTCCGGATGTAAATGTTAACTCTGTCCACTAGAATGATCTGCTCAAATAGGATAATGCTTTCGTTTCAGAGGTGTCGCCCAACAATGAGCTCTTGGCCTTCCAACTCTAGATGCTCAATCTAGAAAATCACTAGAGAATAGTGTCCAACTACTTGTTCCTGCAATTACTACCCTCATCCTAGAGAAAACCTCATGTCTACAAGTGTGTACAAGAAATGGAGAAATATACCTAGCTAGGGAATAAATGACTTCACTCCTCTAATTCCTGCGAGATCGATGGATCAAAGAGAGAATTGCTCGAGACATTAGTAGATCTGCGTATAACAAATCTTGATCCAATCTTGGAACTATTGAGTTTGGGGAATACATTAAACAAGATAGAAATGTATGGAAAGCTGAGATGAAAGCCAAGATCCGTCACACACACACAAGCCCGAACGCACAAATTTACGTGGTAAAAACTTGACAGGGTGTCGAGAGATCTCACGGGGGCAAGGGATTGGAAACTATATTATTCAATGCACTATGGAAAAAGTTGAAGTCGGGATTAAATCGGCAAGGGTCAAAAGTTTAAAAAATCGATAAAGTCGGGAGTTTTTTGAAAAATTCTGCAAAATGTCGGCAAAACTAAAAAAAAATACAAAAATATTCATTTTTGGAAAAAATCCTGATTTACATTGAAAAAAAAAATAAAAATAAATATTAAGGAAACTACCTCACTCACGATTTGTTCTAAAAAGTCGGCGGAATAAATTTGGCTCCCGGAAAAATTCGAGTTTTTCAAAAATTCGGGATTTTTCAAAAATTCGGGACTTTTCTCTGTAGAAAAAAACTTTCAATGCAATGTGGAAAAAAGTCGAAGTTGGGATTAAATCGGCGAGGGTCCAAAAGTTGAATGACTCGATAAAGTCGGGAGTTTTTTGAAAAAAGTCTGCAAAAAGTCGGCAAAACTAAAAAAAAAATACAAAAATATTCATTTTTGGGAAAAATACGATTTTTATATATTAATATATATATATATATATATATATATATATATATATATATATATATTAAGGAAACTACCTCACTCACGATTTTTCGAAAAAGTCGGCAAAAGTCGGCCAATAAAGTCGGCTCCGAGAAAAATTCGAACCTTTTGTGACTTTCCACACTAATTCAAAGATAATTCTCCTCGGTTACAAAGCCTCTTGGGCCACCTCAATTAATCCTGAGCTACTTCGTTACACTTCGTTACATATATGCTTCCTACAAACCGGCCGCGGCGATAATAACTAAAATTTTCCCATAATTACATTAATTACCTTTTGTTGTCACATTTCAACAAACTCCACCTTGACAACAATTTTTCCTAATCCCTTGCCCATGCTCATTCATCATCTCTTTTTGCCAAAGCCAAGCGAAGCCGAGACACCATCACAGCTTCTTTACTGTAATTGGCTTGGTGAATATGTCTACACTGGTCTCCTGTGTACGGACCTTCTTGAGCTACTTTTGCCGCCATCGATCACATGTCTCACAAAGTGATGCCATACATCAATTTTGCTTGGTCTTGCTAGCATAAAATTTGGTAGTTTTAGCACAAATGAATAGCACTCTACATTGTCACACGAACACGTTCACTTTCTCCTACGTCGTTCCAATCTCATCGGATGGAACCTTTCTAGCAAATTGCCTCTTTGTAGGCATACAGAAGCAAAGCTATATACTCTACTTCGGTAGGTGGACGTGCTTGCGCTCTTGAAACTTTGACATCCAACTTATTGCTCCACTGCGAGTAAAAACATAACTTGTAGTAGACATCCTTTTGTCCAAAACTCACCTCTGCATAATCACACCCACATATTCCATCGGACTCACAAACCCTCAAATGACCATTGAAGCCGAGTGCAAGCACCCATTTCACTGCTCACGATGTTCTTCCCCCGATTTTGCCATGAACACTGCGACAACTCCAATTGCGCATGAAATGTGGGGTCTTGTAGATACCATTGCATACATTAAATTACCTACTGCATTTGCATATGGTACGAAAGACATATACTTATTTTCTTCATTAATTTTAGGACTCAAAAACCGAAGAAAGCTTAAAATGGAAAGCTAACAGAATATTAACAGGTTTCACATTGTTCATACCAAAGACTTTTCAAGCACTTTCTCTAGATACGTCTCACTGTGATAACCAAAGCTTAGCAAAGACTTTCTCCCATGCTTGTTTCGGCCTTGAAAAGCGAAGCGTACGGAGGAAAATTTGCTAAGGAAACATTTAAAAAATTTTGAACAACCCCTTCGAAGCACGGATCTTGCAAGGTTGGAGAATTTGTCGGGCTTTCGGTTCTCGAAGTAGGGTAAGCCGTGAAATTCTCTTGCTCCTAAATGGCTTGTTTGGCTCCCACTATCGGTGAATAATTTGGTGAATAGGCGTTGCCTCTCATCCCGTTCAACGTTTGGAAGGGCTTAGGTTCCTCGGTTTAACATGGAACAACCTCCATTCAAGTCACAGTGTGTCGTTTGGAGTGATTGATAAGCAAAACGATTGCTCAACCACCCCCCCTTATCGTTTGGAAAACGGTTCAATGGTTAGTAACATTCCTGTGCGGTTGGATGCTTCCAATCGGTTCGTTGGAAGCCTGTTTGTATGGAGGGTTCTTTTGTGGATTGGGTCCTCTTGTCCTTGACTTGTCGGTTGAATCTTCGAACCCTTCTACACAGATTTCCTGCGAAATTTCGAAGCGGGTTGTTCTTGGCACCGATGGCGCGTTCCTTCTTTGTTGAATCTGCGATTTCTCATTCGGACGAGAGGTTTTGAATTTTAATAACGCTTCTAAATATAATAAGGTTAATGGTTTAATTCTAATATGAACAATTGTAAATATAATAACGTTAATGATTATAATTCTAATATGAACGGTTGTAAATATAATAACGTTAATGGTTATATCTCTAATATAAACAATAATAATAGTATTAACATTATTAAAATTACAATATTAATAATAATATTAATTTTGATAATGATAATGATATTACCTTTGATAATTAATTTAATAATAATATTAATTTTAATAATAACAATGATATTAACAATAATAACAATATTATTAATAGTAATATTAATTTGAATAATAATATTGATATTAACGATAATAATAATATTAATTTTAATAATAACAATGATATTAACAATAATAATAATATTATTAATAACAATATTAATACGAATAATAATATTGATATTAACAATTATAACAATAATATTAATTTTAATAATAACAATGATATTAACAATAATAATAATAATATTATTATTATTAATATTGATATTATTAACAATGATAATAATATTATTAATAATAATACTAGCAATGATAATAATATTTTTAATAATAATATTAGCATTAGTAATTATAATAATTATAATAATAATAATAATAATAGTAACAATAAGTATAGTTATAACAATAATGTGAACATTAGTAATAATAACAATAATATCATTAGTAGTAATAACTTGGTAGTATTAATAATATGAATAATAGTAATAATAATAATAAAGAAGTTATTAATCTCTCTAGGATTCGCTTTTGATTCATGTTATTTCTTTATTAGGTAAGGGTCTCAATTTTGCTCTTGCTCCTAGGAGGATTCCTACCGTGATGACATTATTTTAGTATAGAATATGGTATTAAAGATTTGTCAAAGCTTGCAAGATGTCATTAGGCGAGGATTGTCTTAGTGGCTCTTAGGAAAGCTAGGCCTCAGAAGGGAACAATATTAGCAAATCTAAATTTTGGGCTCTTAAGACCCTAAGTCAAAGCCCTAATATTGCTGTACCGAAGGGCGATAAGGGTGGCGCTATTGTAATCACGAATAAGGAAGATTATAAAGCAAATATACTTGACCATCTCGTAATAATTAGGAGTTATAGAGAAGCTCTCTAAGAACCCTATTAAGAAAGTCTCAAAGATTGTGGCCAATGCTATTAAGTCTAGTAGCCTTGTGGGTTCCATGAACTCGAAGCTCATTGAAAGCAATCCTGTCAACCCTAGGATTTATGGGCTCCCTAAGATTCATAAGAGGAAGTTCCTCTTAGACCCATTTTTAATACTATTGGTGGGCCCACTTATCTCTAGCTAAGTATTTGGCACATGAAGCTAAGCCTCTTGTTGGTCAAACGATTCTTTCGTGAAAGATTACACTTCTTTCCCTTTGAGTTAAAAAGCTAGGTTTGCGAACCTAATGACTCTATGGTTAGTTTTGGTGTGGTTTCTCTCTATACGAACATTCCTATCATGGAGGCGGTCGGTAATCGGGCATATCAGATACGTCTGCTAATTTGGTGGAAATTTGCCTCCGAATTCTACCTTTTGGTTTTGAAGGAGAATTTTATGAGCAAACCTGGTGTCGCCATGGGTTCCCCGCTCTCACCGAGTGGTAGCCAACTTTATTTATGGAAGATTTTGAATCTAGAGCTTTGGCGTACGCTCCTTTCAAACCCAAGGTTTGGAAGCGTTTTAATGGATGACACTTTCATCAATTAGTCTCATGGATGTCAAGAATTGGAGGCTTTTCATCAACACTTGAATAATCAATCTGACTCCATCAAGTTCACGATGGAAACGAGAGGCGAGTAGAACCTTCCTTTCCTTGATGTTCTCATCTCTAGAAATAATAATGGCTCTTTCTGCATGTGTGTTTTTCGAAAGAAGACACACATGGAGCGATATACGTACGGTTCTCATCATTTTCCTACTCGAGAAACTTGGGTTACGAATACTTTAGCCACGAGCTCTTAGAATTTCGATAATGATCATTTAGATGAAGAGAAGGCCCATCTCCTTAAGGTCTTTGGAGAAAATGGGTATAGCGAAGTTGGGGTTTGAAGGCTTTCGGGAATGCGAGCAAAGGTCCTAAACGGGAAAAACATAATAGATGATGTTGTTGGTAGAGTTCATTTTACCTTTTATTTAAGGTACTACGACAAGATCGCTCGGTTTTTAAGGAAGCATAAGATCTCATCTTCTTTTAAACCTTTAAACACCATTAGGGGCTCCCTTAAATTGGTTAAGGACCGTTGGATCCAAAGTGTGAAAGGTGTTTATTTGATCCCATGATCTGTGGGGATTCCCTACATTGTAGTGCTTGGTCGATCAATTAATAAAAGGATCCGAGAACATTCTATGAGATATTAGGCATGGTAGAACCAAGTCCTCGGCGCTATGTTCGAGCATGCGAAGAAGGCAGGCGCCACATTTGTATGGATGACGCTAGATTCCTTGCTCGGGTTGACCATTTCCATCACGGAAATTTAGGAGGCAATTGAGATTGAGAAGAGGCCTCGTACGTTGAACAAGGATGACGGATGGAAAGTTAGCGGTTATTTGTATTCCATCTCCTCACTCCCTATAAGGGTCCTTCCTTCTTCTTTTTTATAATGTGATTATATTATTATTATTTCTTTTATTTTTATTTAGTTTATTTTTATTTTAGTTTTACGTATTTTATTTATAGAATTTATTTATTTTTATTTATTTATGTATTTATTAAATTAAATAATTAATGTGAAAATAAAATAAAAAATAATTTATTTTATTTTTTCATGTATTTATTTATTAATTTATTGAATTGTTAGCGGCGGATGCGGGTGATTAATAGCCATCGGGGAACGTGGCACATCATGCGCTTCCCGATGGACCTCGCCGGTGTAGCCCATGTGGCTCCGGTACTGATATTAACTACGCTTAACTCCTCACCGGTGTGAATTCTCATTATCTCGGATGGCTCATTCGGCTCTGGACAAGGCGATTGTTCTTGGCATGGATTGTTTAACGAGAGATTTGAATGGTGGAGTGGGGCGGCCTCTTGCTCTCCTCTTTGCCTTTGCATGTGAATTGTTCGCCACCGCAAGCATTGAAGCCGACATTAAAACTAATACGGGGGAGACGACGCCCCGGTAGTTGCTTGTTTTGAGCCGACTCCAATTGTCACTTCTCTAACAGTCGCGTGGTGTAATCGACGAGTTTGTGTGATTACGCCTCCTCTGCTCGGTCGGTGGTGCTGCTACCTCCTCTGTGATGCAGCCGTGGTTATAGTAGTCTCGCTCGGCTTCTTTTGTTCGGGCGGTGAGTGCCCGAAATTCTCTTTCTCCCCAGAAGCCCGCTTGGGGAGTCTTGTTGAGCCCGGGGCTACGATTTGGTCATCATGCCTCGCCTGCGCAAAGCATGAGAGCTAGAGGGATCCGGTAGTGAGCGTCTTCATCAACGGCGCGTGCCTCCTCCCGCTCTGCGTTTGGGGATTGACTACGCTCTTTCTCCACGATGCTATCTCTTGCCCTCAACCCTCTCACCACCGGAAACTGTCCCGGGTGCTCGTCCCCTTCGGCCTCCATTCGTCAAACTTCTCGGCGCGGCCCAGGCTCGGGTTACAGGCGCACCTCTGCAATGCCACTCTTACCGCTTTTATTCTTTTGTTACTGCGGGAAGAAGTCCCTAATAGCTCCGCCCGGCTCCTCGACTGCGGCTCCTCGGGGGCGTACGCCTTCTTTTGCTCCTCGGCACGGGCCCTCCCATGGAGACGGAGAGCGCGCGGATGGTGGAAGTGTTCCCGGACATTCGGGCGGACGAGCGAGATGTTCACTGAGAATCGTTAGAAGAAAACCCCTCTCCTACTCATGGATCATCGTACACTTTGGTACTCGGGTTTTTGTTGTACGGTAGAAATTATAAGCTTCTTAGCTATCTTGCTTTTCTTTGTACGGGCGATTCACTTATTTCGGCTACGGTATCATTTTGTTTTTGTAAACTTAAAAGCGGGATTTCCTCTCATGGGCGGCTCGGACGTTATGGTTTAATGGTGGTTTCCCAGTACGGGCGGTCAGATATGCTTGTCTTGTATTTATCAAGCACGGCGTTCGAGCTTCCCTAGGCGAGGCCGGTGCGGTTTTGTATCGGTACTTTTATACATAATGAAAATTAGACATACTTAGAAAAAAATTTAATAAATTATTTAGTGATTAAATCATTTATTTTTTATTTTATTTATTTTTTGATTTATTATTTTATTTATTTATTTATTTATAATTTATGAATTTGACTTTGATTTTTTGAATTTTGATTTTTGCGGGGAGGCTTAAACACATGTATTCCAAAATACCCATAAAGCGTTTTGGGAAATTCCACCCGGATGGGGTTTTATTAAAATAATTAATTATTTTTAATGGGAGCCCTAAGTCTCAACTTATGGAATTACAAATAATTAAAGTATATTAATAGAACTCGGGTGTGAAACTTCTAGACAAAAGGCGAGAGATCGAGTCGATATGATCTAAGCCGTTGGTTATCCAACGAGAAGATTATAAGAAGGACTTTCGATGGGCATTTGGAAGATACACGGTGAGTTTAGAGATCGAATTTTCTCAAGTGAGCGAGCCCCCGTAGCAACCGGAGAATTCCGATCGAGTTTGTTTCAATTGCGCGATCGAGTGCGTGATAGTCTTCCGGTTGGAAGACCTTTTTCGTGAGCGGGAATACATCACAGTAGAAGGCGAAAAGAAGAAGGACGCAGAAGAGGCAGCGTAGGAGCTGGCTGTTGGGCGATGACAAGAGGCAACGTCGAAGCCTCGAGGGAGATCTCGGTTTTGTTGAGGATCGGTCGGATCCGGTGCCGGGGTGTCGAGACCGAAGGGGAAGAGATAACCGACATCCAGCCAAACAAAAACGACCAACAGAAGGAGGTGACGTAGTCCCGATCCCGGAGCGCGCGGATACGCAGTAGAGGCAACGTGGGGGTTGTCCGGTTCAATGTGTTGGGTCAAAGGTGTCGCATCTCCGGTGCTGGTGTGATGTAATCGTCACTAATTCTCTGTCGATCATTTTCTCTGTGGATAGCTAGGTTTGAGGAACTGCGGTTGTATTTCGAAAGCTTCGCTTAAATAAATATAAACCCTCAACCGCTACTGCATCGGTTTTCCCGCATTGGGTTTTTCGGGGACTTAGCAAAAAATACCCGGTGTAATGTGTGTCTAATTTTCTTGCTTAGATCTTGTTTCCGCATTTAATTTTCGTAGTTTATGTAGTGAAGGTTGCAGTGTATTTGCTTCGACATTTACTCGTAGAACACAATAAATAACTTGTATGATTTATCAAGTAGGAGAAGTGATATCGAGTTTTGCCGCAATAGGATTCCTAGAGTGAGGAATTTTCACAAATGTCTCCTTAACTTCGTCGAGGAATCATCAAGAAGGCTCAATGTCCTCTCAAACTGGATACCGCATCAACACTTGTTATTCGATGCATTCACATAACCATTAAATAACTTTATCAGAAGTCATGAATAGGATCCATAAATAAGAGCACATCATTTAACCGGTACATATGACCAACATATGACTAGAATGAATCCACGACAAACCAACCATAAAAGCAACACAATAACTCGTACATGTGCTCATTGATCACAATAAGAAAATAACTCATGATCAACATATGGAAAATGCCAACCACGTCATGAACTTCCACATACCACTGAGCATAGTATTTGCTGAACCAAATTTCTCTTTTCATTCAATCACCCCTGGGCCATATTCCAAGCAAAGAATGTGATCATATGGATTAAACCAAAATAGAACCAACCAGAGACTTCGGAGGGCCAAACCACCTCAACCCTCAACCACAATGATTTCACCTAAAGCCGGTCTAGAAACCATTAACAACAAATAAAGCTTCGCATGCCTCCAAACTTTCTTCACCATACCCGTAGGAGTGTATCCTCTGCCTCCACAAATCCGTTAAGAGTCTCAGGAGAAAGCCCATCTTTGCCCTCGACCCTTGGGAATTTTCCCCGAGACCACCTCACCATGATCCAAAGAAAGTCTACCGACCATCCAAAGCTTAAACTAAACAAGGAAACCACAACACCTACGGCTATCTACAGAAATGGCAAGGCAAGGTTGAAAACCAATGTCAATACCTACGCAAATCCTATGCCAATGAAAATTAAAAGAGACCAAATAACAAAATGTGTGTACCATGCGTCCAAATCTCCACGTGAAAATAACACATACAGCGTTTCTTGCAATGTCCTCCTTTGTAGCTTCTCTTCCCAACGTTTCCTTGTGCTCCCTCGTCTATTTGTTTGTTTGCTTGCGTTGTCCAAGTGCTTCCTCTCTCTTCTCTTACAACTCTGGTTTATGGAAGCGATCCAAAAGCTACAACCGACAAAAGTCGTGAATTGTTTCTCTAGTGCCTTTTTATCATTGATGTCTAGTCTCTCTCTTCCTTTCCTCATTTTCCTATCATTTCCTCTCTAATTTTCCTCACAGGCATATTTGCTGCCTCTTTCATCTCCCTTTTTCTCTTATTAAATTTCCATTTATCGCCTACTGTTACGAACATAAATTTGTATAAAATAAAATAAACATAAATAAATATGAATAATAAATAATGAAATGATGATTATGTTAAATAGTCATTAAGTTGAGTGAAAAGGCATGTCTAAAAGGCATGCTCGGTCATGAAAGGACACACATAGGTAGATATGCGGGTCTCTCATTATAACAATTGTCATCCTTGAATATATATATATATATATATATATATATATATATATATATATATATATATATATATATATATATATATATATATATATATATATATATATATATATATATATATATATATATATATATTACTTAAAAATAAATTTGTGTATTTTACATTTAAGTCAACAAACTCTTAAGTTTTGTTGCTTGATGGTATTAGAGCCATGCGAGACTTTGAACATTATTGCCAAAATATAACCATGCAGGTGTTTGAACGTTGTTCGCCACCGATATGTCGTTAATTTTTCACCCTAAATTCATTGAGTAGTTTAGTAAAATTCAGAAAAACTTCAGCAATGGGGAAAAATCATATGTAGAAGTTAAAACATGTTTAAAGAAATCGATAATAAGAAAAGATTATGGTAATGATGAAGAAACGAAACAAGGTGAAGATTATGTAGATCAAGATGATGATACAAATGAAGGCGATGTGGATGAGAACTATCTCGAGAAACAAGAAGATGAACAATATCATAACAATGAGGGAGATGTTGAAGAAGACATTGATGATGATGAAGAGGAAAATGTGGAAGAAGAAAAATAAGAAGATATTTGTGAAGGTAATTATTAAGATGACATGATTGAAAAAGAAAAAGTGGATTATGGGAGAGAGGAGGAAGAAAACCATGGTCAAAAACATTACATTAAATAATGGTGGATTCAATTTGGGTTGGTATAATGCAAGTGATGAGCCTCGGTATTTCACCCAAGAATGTTGCAACTACCTAGGCTGCCAACCTTAATTATCAACACAGAGGTTCGTACAATGCAAGAGAGGTATCGGCACTATATGTGCAACATAAAATGTGTCCTTTCTTTCTTGATCTGATGTAATGGAGTGAATTTCATTAAATCAAAGCCTAAACTAATTGCAAAAATGGCAGTGTTGTTTTGAAAGAAATTAATCCTAGGAAAGAACAACAATTTGTAATTGAAATCCTAAGAGCATGAATTCAAATAAAAAGACCTAATCTAATTTGCAAAAATGAATGTCCTAAGTGGCGTTTATTCTTCCTCAATCCTTTATTTAGATCCTGAGGTCATGATTCAAGCCTAAGAGAAAAAAACCAACCTTTGGGATAAAATCGAGTCCAAGTTTACACACATGCTACAAGAGTGCTACGGGGAAACTCTTGTTTTGCTAAAGGGAAAGCCTGTTTTGGAAATAAATCATCGAATGACTAATTAAATCAAATGCAAATGGGATGGGACAAATTTTTTTATTAAGTATAATGTCTTAGGTCTCCATTCCAAGTGGAATCACTCAAAAATACCCCTGTTCACACGTACTAAAAAATAACAGAAAATTACTACCCTAAAATCTAAAAATTCAAAAACTAAAGAGCTAGTTAATCTATGAAATGACTTACCTAATCAAGTGAAAATGAAATGGGATAAATTTTTTATATTAAATTTAATATTATTATGACCTAATCCAAGTGGAATCCAAGTCAAATGGATCTCATTAACCCCTTCTAAAAAATAACAGAAATTTACTACTATTTACATGCAAGGCATTTCGATATATTCGTGAACTAGTAGCTTAAATCAAGTAGCTTAATGATTAAGATGACCTTCCAAAGTTATTCCAAGGATGAATAATGCTTTTGAACCTATAACAAACTTGCAAAAGAACTCACTTCCCAATCATTTAATTCAATCCTACGGATAGAAAAGAAACAATACTAAATACGAGAAATATGCAAAACACAAATAAGAGATGCATGTGAATAAGAAGTGAAAAGAACATAAAGAAATTATGCAGAGGGCTACGAGGCTCTTGGGATGGCCAAGCCCAAGGAGGACTCGAGTCTATGTAAAAACCAAGCGTTAGAATTTAAAAATGACACCAATCCTCATTATTGAATCAATCAAGTACATCCGTTGCAAGAAAAGAAAGCAGAGCTTCCAAATAACAAGTTTTCTCCACAATAAGACTAAACAATACATGCCCCTAGAGGGGGGAAATTCGAATTGTTACTTATACGAAATGATGAGGAAGCATTCCCTTGAAAGGAGGAAGATTTCCCCTCCAAAAATAGTGGATCTGGTTCCCAACATTAGGAGTTTGAGTAAATGACGGGGGAACACACATTCCTAAGATTTTCAACCATCGGAGTTCCAAAATATCTCAAGAATTTCTCAATAATTTCATGATATTTTGTTCATTTATTCTCCAATATTGATCCTCGAGTAGTGAGGAACAAGTCCCTAAATTATCTCCTTCTCCAAATCTCCACAATCTATCCAATATTCTCACAATATCCTTCCAAAAAATAAATAATATCGGTTCCTGAGATATGAAATTATCTCTAAGCCTTCTAAGAACATATTAAAGCATACAAAAATTTATTAAGTGTAGAAGTAGATATTTAATATATATATTATGTACTGAGAAGAAAGGTTAAATTTACCTTAATTTATGTCTAATTTAGAGGCCCATCAACAAGCTAAACTCATGTCATGGTACATAAGCTTACATATGATGACCCAATTTATGTTGCTTCCATAAAGGATAAAAATATGTTGGTTACGGAGACTTATGAGTTGTGGATGCCTTAGACATGGGGATGCTTGTTGACTCTACAAAGATTTTGTACAAACGTAGATATTTGATTGGCATTCCAAGTAGCAAGTCCCTTTGCATTTGCCTAACTGGATACCAAAGTCAAGATCAATCTAGCATAATGAGAATGATAGACATGATGGGAGCATGATTCACAAAGCCATTAATTGAAAAAGAGAAATTAAATGAGGTTGAGTTGGAAAATATTTCACATGATCTAAAGTTAGATAATCTTCAAGATGAAGGAAAGCATGTTAAGGAGATAAAGAAAAAAATGAAGTTCAAGGATGTTCCCTCGTCGAACACTTCAAGGTTTCATTTTCCGCATATTGAAAGTCCATGCGAAGAGAATACATGATGAAAAATTAAATTTAGATTCAAAGGATCATCCTTCATTAATAAGCCAACAACAACCTTACCTCTATACTTTTAGAAGGCGGGACATCTAACAAAATTGAAAATGCTAGTGAAGGATTGGAAAATGTAGAACTAATAAATGATCATTCAATGCGATTTCTTTTACCAAAGGAGACTTTAAGTGAAGTAGAATTAATGGATAAGCCATATAATGAAGTAGATAATCCTCAAGGGCCAACGGTTGAAGAATAATTTATTATTAAACCATATATTGAAGTATAGAATCCCCTAGGGCCATTAGTTGAAGTTGAAGTTGAATTTATGGATAGACTATGCAATGAAGTGGAGATTTGTCCGGGGAAATTGGCTAAAGGAGAGAGAACTATTTTGAGCCATTTGATGAAAAATATCGAGGGCATATGTAAAAGAGCCCTAAAGGGAGGAATTGACATCAAAGTTGCATACACTAGATTCTTGTAGATTGTGCCCACGGTGCGAAATTGTGTTGATTGTTTCGACATAAGGCCACAAATTGTGCCACTATTTTGGCAACCAATGGGGAAATCCGTAGATCATGCCACTATTCGAGCAATGACGAGCAAGTCAACACACACATAGACTCTTAAAGAAAAAGTGTCATTTCCCCCTTTGTCAAATGGTGTGTCCTCGGGAAAAAGGTCGAACGATGTGACTTTTGCATCGAGTCATATGTGGCTGGGTATATATAATGGGTTTGGATACACCCGAGGTTGTATACTTGACTCGGTATACAATCGTGGTTCAATACAAACGTCGAGTTCGGGAGGAATTTTATTCGGTCCGTTGACCCATGAAAACCTATTGGACGATATAGACACATTTCTCGCATATATTCCACCGACAACGTGTTGTGCATACCATGATCCCCCTATTTGAAATTATGCTATCTCTCAACGGATTATGCATGTCGCTTCCTACCCACGATATTTTATCATTCTCCATTGCATCGTATATTACATTATCGGCTCGGTCGCTACCGCATCCAGGCCATCGACCACTCATTTCGGTCCACCTAAAACGTTGTCTTCCCAACTACTTTGTTTCGTCATATTCGTATCCCTCAGAAACTCCCGCACCAACAATTGTACCATTTTCCAAACCATCCGTGACTTGGGATCCCATCCTTCGGTGACCCTGGTTCCTTGATTACCAATTATAAAGGCAATAAATATAATTTATAATTTATAATTATAATATTTATAATTATTAATTATATAATTATAATTATATAATCTAATTTATAATCATATGTTATATAATTATTACTTTATAAAATTTTAATTATATAATCGATTTATTAAAAGATATTATTATTATTATTATATTATAAAATAAATAAAATGGGAGAATAGATAACCTAGTTTGAGACAATGTTACCAACAAATTGTACATGCTAAGCTACTAGTGACGTTGAGTTAAATATGCCAATAAGACAAAAAGCAAAGTGAAAGAAAATTGTTCGGGGTTAAAGTGAATGAAACTACCAACAATAAGCTTTGAGGGACAAATCTTTTGAAGGAAGGGGAAATGTTATGAACATAAATTGTATAAAATAAAATAAACATAAATAAATGTGAATAATAAATAATGAAATGATGATTATGTTAAATAGTCATTAAGTTAAGTGAAAAGGCATGCCCGGAGTCATGAAAGGACACGCCTAGAGTATATATGTGGGTCCTCATTGTAATATTTCTCATCACTTGTACATTTATATATATATATATATATATATATATATATATATATATATATATTTATATATATATATTAATAAAATATTACTTACAAATACATTTGTGTATTTTACATTTAAGTCAACAAGCTATAAGTTTTGTTGTTTCAACCTCTTTGCATTTGTCAATTTCCATAACCATTAATTTAACCAAAAGTGACACCCACTATAGTGTTTTCCCCTCCATTCAACTTGGAATACGTATCCCATGACCTTGGTCTTATTTTATTTACATGGAAAATCAACACAGGGTTGTTACAAAATCCTCCCCTTGAGACACCATCTCGATGTTCTATGACACTATGACGAGAAAAACATCTTGCGTATGGAGCTTTATAACATAGCTCAATGTAGTGTCTACAATGGCTTGCTAAAAAACATAACAAACATACCACTTATTGGGCTTTATAAACACAATTCGATGCGCACCGGTATTTACAATGCCACACACGCACACACATACCAAAAAATCATTTTCTTTAATCAACAAATAAAGAAGTATATAATGCCTACATCTAACCAATCATCTCCCATGTGACTTCATTGGGCCCAAAGTGCTTCCATTGCACTTAACTTTGTTCTATTGCTATGTTCCAAAGCATGAGTTGTTTCCTTTGCATTATGCGAACTCTCCTACGGTTCCACATGCAATAAAGGCAGACAATTACATGATCAACATCCTTCACATATCTCTTAAGCAATGAAACATGGAAAACATCATGGACTTTCAACGGTGGCGATAGTGGAAGTCTATGACATTGGTTTGAATCCTCTCAAGGATTTAAAAATGCCCATAATAACAAGTACCAACTTAGCACATGACCCGATCCTCGAGGAGATCCTCTTGGGCATAATGTGCAAATACACATGCTCCCCAACTTTCGAAACTCCTTGAATTCTCTATGTTGATCCGCATAACTCTTATGTCTGTCTTGTGTTGCCTTTAAGTTCCTTTTAATAACACCGCATCCCCCTACTCCATCTCGACCAACATATACGGGTCAATCAACATGATCATGTTCCTTGTATCCAATCCGGTGATAGGAGTATTACAACTCCGCTCATAGAGAGCCTCAAATGGAATTGTCTTCAAGGATTCTTGATACTCATTGTTATATACAAACTCCACCGGTGGAAGATATACTCCGCCACTTCCTCTATTGATGCATGACATACATCCTCAACATATCCTAAAGGATCTGTTAACCCTATGTTTCTCCATTTTTCTGTGAATGGCTAGCTATCTTGAAAGGCTAACTCTATACCCAGGATGCAAAAAATTCCTTCCAAAACTTGAAGTGAACTTAACATCTCTATACGATATAATCTTCTTCGGAACACCATGCAACCTCACTATTTCTAATGAATATAAGAGCCACTTCACTCGTGAATTAGTAGACTTCATGACAATGAAGTGACTACCTTGCCCTAAGGCTATCAACCACAAGCTTGATGGAATCATGGTGCCTCGATTTCTCCCGGAAATCCTTAATGAAGTCCATGGAAATGACCTCCCATTTCCATTTTGGAATGCGAAATGGGATGC
This sequence comes from Pinus albicaulis, assembly GCA_034641835.2. Lineage (NCBI taxonomy): Eukaryota > Viridiplantae > Streptophyta > Pinopsida > Pinales > Pinaceae > Pinus > Pinus albicaulis. The sequence goes on along the minus strand of JAXQQM020076699.1, from coordinate 20,587 downwards.
AACAAACCAGCTTGGATGCTTGCATTCAACTTTCACCTGCGGCCTCAGCACCTTGCAACAAACTCAACCATTTTGTCTCTTTCAAAATTCGGCGAATAATAGAACTTCTTAATAGCTACCAAGGTTTTGTAGGGATCTTTGGGGTGGCTTGAATATGGCTTGACATGAAACTCTCTCCAAAATAAGCTTCTTCAACTAGATTGTTATCTGACACATAAATCTTGCTCTTGAACCTAGCCAAGCCATCTAATGTGAGGTGATAATCATCATCCCTATCACACCTTCACCCCTCTCCCCATTGCAATCTCCCACTTCAACTTATGATACCTCTCATCATGTTTTTGTGCATGCAAATTATGTTCATGTAAATTTGTCCCATAAGAGCTCTAGGCGAAATGTGATTCTACTGCATTCTCCTGCGAGAGTATACGCAACCCGGTTCTCCTTACCCTTGATGTACACAGTCATAAAATCAAACTCAGCGAGAGTAGCCATACATCTAGCTTTGCCTCACATTCACAATAGGTTGGTCAAAAAAAGTACCTCAACCCATTGTGATCACTCATCAATTCGAATCTCACACTTGGAGATATTGTCTCTACATCTTTAGCACATGAATGATCCTTTGTAACTCAAGATCATGAGTCACATAGTTCTTCTCGTGCTCATTCAACTTTCTTCACTCATAGAAAACCACTCACTTCTTGCATCGGGACTCCACCAAGTCCTCCCTTGGGGGCATCTTTACAAACAAAAAACTACTTATCAAGAACTACAACCTTCAAAGCGCCCAGAATTTGTAAGCAAATGGTTAATAATCCGTAGTTGCAGCCCATTAATCCATTCAAACTTCTTCCCTTTGTGAAAATATGTAATAAGATAGCCAATCTTAGAGAAGTTCTTAATTAACCTCATGTAATAACCTACTAATCCCATAAATGATTTGACTTCATCCACATTCCTCGAGATTGGCCACTCCATGATCGCCTTAATCTTTTAGGGACCACTTTGCTATCCCTTCCTTGGAAACAACATGTCATGGATAAAGAATCGGTTTTAGAAAGAAAATGCACTTGCGAAAGCTTGGAATACAACTTATTCTCCCACAACAATTTTAATACCGTTTCCGGGTGATCTTCATACTCCATGGTGTTGAATATACCAATACGTCATCAGCCAGACTATCACAAACTTACCGATAAGGGCGCAACACATTGTTCATCAAACACGTAGAAGGTGGTTGTAGCATTAGCAAAACCAAAATGAACCACCACAAACTCATAATGCCCTTACCTTATATGAATGCGGTCTTGTAGATGTATTCTTCCTTAATGGGCACTTGATGATATCACGATCTCGGATCAATCTTTGAAAAACACCGCAACTCCTTGATTGATCAAACAAATCATCAATCCACAACAATGGATACATTTTTCTTGATAGTCACCTTGTTTGACTACTTATAATCAATTCACAATATGAGAGTATATCTTATTCCTTACAAACAACAATTGTACCCAAATGTGACATAGTTGGACTTCTGTATCGCTTATCAAGTATCTCTTTAAGTTGTAACTTCAATTCCACCAACTGCAGGTGCTCATCACATGCGGTGTCTTAGATGTTGGTGTTGCTCTTGACATAAACTCAATAGAAAATTCCACCTCCTTATGAGGTGGTAGTTACGGAATATTTGCAAGAAACACATCTTGAAACTACAACAAGACAATATACTTCCTCGGGACTTCATTATCCTCATTCTCTTTCCCTTTATCATTGGAAACATGAACTGAAAACAACAAACATATTTTCTTGCGACCGTGCTTGACCTGCATATTTCTAACCATTCTCAATAATGTAGGATTATTCTTTCTTTTTAAGATTTAATTTTCTGTCATCTGTCCAAGAGCTTGAATGGCCTTGTCATAATAGTCTACTTTTGTCTTGTGAATAACAAACTAATCCATGCCCAAGATATTGTTATGAAGTCCCAAAGGAAGCACATTTAGATGTGATAATATAGACATGTCATTACGACGTTATATTTCCCTTTACTACCGACCTACACGTTTCCTTTACAACATACAATACAATTACTAGTATATAAAACAATTAAAAATACAAAATTTTGATATTTAAAACATTTATTGATGTAGTGTCTCATAGCAATAGGCAAAATCATTTTACAAGTTACTAAAACTTTATTTTTAGGTATGAAACTTAAAATTAGGATCACTCTTAAGAATCATAAATAGAAACTCTAGATCATATGAGTAACTAACCTTTTCAAAGTGTAAAAGCTTAAAGGTTTATATTTGGTGAGATTTAAAAAAAGGTTAGTAACTCTTAAATTTTGATCTCTATTTAAAATATATCTATTATTATTATTATAAAATACAACATTAATGCGGAAATATTTCCTCTCATTTTTTTACATATATAATGTTAAAATAACTTAGATATCATATGGCACCATTAGCGCACAAAAGTGATAATTGCTCACCACTACCACGGTGGCGAGGTGGACTTGTTGATACGATAAAACCTTTATTCTCGCACCAAATTTTCTCACCGGAGGGAACTCTTGATCTTCAATGTTCATGATTGTGCAATGAAGATTCATAAATCCTCATCTTTCGGTGGCACATAATTTCCACGAAATCACATTGTTCCATAAATTGTGGGACATAATTTCCTCTGAAATCCTAAAAATTGAAAATTATTGTTCTTTGTCGTAGACGAGAATATATATGGGCCACAAATCAATTCTTGATCTTAAATGTTCATGATTGTGCAATGAAGATTCATAAATTCTCATCTTTCGGTGGCACATAATTTCCACGAAATCACGTTGTTCCATAAATTGTGGGACATAATTTCTACAAGATCTACTAGGAGTGGAAAATTATTGTTGTTGTCGTAGATAGAATATATATGGGCCCAAAAATCCTATAATGTTTAGATAGGACATAATCTCCATAAATTTTCAGAATGGTGGAAAATTATTGACCTTGTTTGGATCTCGAAATCGGTAGTCTATGAGTGCGACTTTTGAAGGCTTTTATGGTAGTTTTCCCGATTTAATTTCTCTAAATTCAGCTGAATTTATTGAAATAAATTTTGATGAGTAACCTTGCACAATCGAAGTGCCCTATGGGTTTTTGAGGTGTTGAATCCATATTTATAGTCGAAAAAACCGGTTTAAATAAAAATCAAGATTTTACCTCAATTTTTTCACCAAATTAAAACTTTTTAAGGAAATTCCAAAGTATCACTAAAGACAACTCCTCGGAAATTCCTTGAGTTGGAAATTATCGACATTCGGTCACTTAATGATCGTGGACACATGATTGGTAAATCCTTCTTTATAGACGAGAATGCAATTTCCACAAAAATTTCCGAGAGGCGGTGGAGCGGTATGCACTTCATGCTTGTCAAAATATGGCACCGTCACTTGATTTTTTTATGTTTGTCATCTATATGGCTCGAGAGGTCAACAAATCCTTAGTCTCTACACGGGCTTGGCCAGCGGCGGATGTACGAAATATTCAACAATCGGATTGGGTGCCCATGTTATCTAGGCACGATATTCAAATATTCAAGAAATCAACAGTAAGCAGGGTTAGTAAGTGGAATAAACATAATTTCCACAAATTTCCATCTAATTGCCAAATATTCAAGAAATCAACAATCGGCAAAGTTTTGGTAATTTAGACCAAACACAATTTTCACAAAATTTCTATACGGTACCCGAATATTCAAGAAATCAATAATTGACAAAGGTTGGTAAATTTAGACCAAACATAATTTCCACAAAATTTCCATCTAATTGCCAAATATTCGAAATCAACAATCAACATAAGCTAAGGGTTGATAAATTTACACCAAACATAATTTCCACAAAATTTCCAAAAGGCGGTGGAGCTTTCGACACCATGTCACTTCATGGTTGTCGACGGATACTTGTACTTCTAACTTAAACAAATCCTTTGCGGCATTAAAAATGTGGTTCTCGGCATTTTAATGCACTACTGTATACAATTGTCTAATTAAACACTTCTTTGATACTTCTCGACAATGCGAAGACTTTTGAGCTACGGTATACGATCTATACTTGCTTCAATTTGATATACCATTTCATGTACGCCCATTTTTATCCGTTCATTAGTCTATCTATCCATTCATCCCAATTCCCTTTCAAATGGCACAAATCGCTTCTTCCTCCTCTCCTTCAGCCTCTTCGCAGCGTATTCATCAATCACGAGAGGACTGATGTCAAGACAACATTCGCCGGTTCTCTCTCTATCGTCATTTTACATGTTTGGATTGCGAGTGTTTTTGGACAAACGGAAGCTGGAAGAGGGGCACACCTTTCCCTCACAAATAGAAGCCGCAATTCAAAGTGCCACTATTCATATCCATTTTTCTCCCACTTATGCGCGATGTGTGGTGTTTGAATGAGCTCATCCACATGATAAAGTCGAGGGCTACTATTCTTCGAGTGTTCTACAACGTTGAGCCTCGAGAACTACGGTCGATGAGAAGATGGACGTGGGAGGTATCATGAAGCCTGCTTTTAACCACCAATAGAAAGAACGATATGATTCGAGAGGTGATTCGAGCTGGAGAGAAGCTCTTCTTCTTTGCGGAGACATAAGTGGTTTCGAGTTAGAGGGGTGAGACTCTCCCTCTTCTACTTCTCTACCATTTAATTTCTAATTTGTGACAATATTGATGGGCATGACTAGACATTTTATATAATAAGTGTTGAAATATTACTTTCAAGTTTGCTACATTGTCTGATTGACGCCTTCAAATTTTGTTTGGAAGAATCTTGTACTATTGTTTTGCCTTCCCTTTTCAACGAATAGTCAACTTCATTTTGATATTTCTTCGGGCGCCGATCTTGCACATTGAAAACATAGGATTAAAAGAAACGGAAGGCATTTTTATATGGTACACGGGAGTTGCATGCATTGGGAGGATTTTTGGTTTAAACAACGGAGAATGGGTTTGTGATCACGAGAGATCGAGTCCAACGGACGCGTGTGATTACTATAGGATCGGGATCTTTTGTTGCCGTTCACCAAGCGAAGCCGACCGTATGCACTTCATGCTTGTCAGCATATGGCACCATCACTTGATTTTGATGTTTGTCATCTATATGGCTCGAAGGTCAACAAATCCTTAGTCTCTACACGGGCTTGACATTATTTGGATGTATGAAATATTCGATAATCGAATTCGTGCCCATGTTCATCTAATAGCCAAATATTCAAATATTCAATAAATCAACAATCGACAAAGGTTGGTGAATTTAGACCAAACATAATTTCCACAAAATTTCCATCTAATTGCCAAATATTCAAGAAATCAACAATCGACAAGGGTTGGTAAATTTAGACCAAACATAATTTCCAAAAAATTTCTATAATTGCCAAATATTCAAGAAATCAATAATTGACAAAGGTTGGTAAATTTAGACCAAACATAATTTCCACAAAATTTCCATCTAATTGCCAAATATTCGAAATCAAAAAATCAACATAAGCTAAGGGTTGGTAAATTTACACCAAACATAATTTCCACAAAATTTCCAAAAGGCGGTGGAGCCTTCAACACCATGTCACTTCATGGTTGTCGACAAATGGCATTGTCCTTGCTAACAAACACGTCCTTTGCGGCATTAAAAATGTGGTTCTCGGCATTTAAATGCCACTGCACACTTCAATTATGTAGTCGCTCGATACTTCTCGGCAATGCGAGAAGACTTTGAGCTCCGGTGGGCGATCTATCTGCTGCTTGATCTGATATACCTTTTGTATGCTGCCATTTGCTCCACATTCCGTGGTCTGTCTATCCATTCATCCCAATTCCCTTTAAAATGGCACAAATCGCTTCTTCCTCCTCTCCATCGACCTCTTATGACGTATTCATCAATAACGAGAGGACACGATGTCAGAACAACATTCGCCAATTCTCTCTACCATCATCTTACATCGTTTGGATTGTGAGTGTTTTTGGACAAACCGGGCGGCGGAAGAGGGCGCACCTTTCCCTCACAAATAGAAACCGCAAATTCAAAGTGCCACTATTGACATAGCCATTTTTTCTCCCACTTATGTGCGGTACGTAGTGTACGAATGAGCTCATCCACATGATAAAGTCGGGGGCTACTATTCTTCCGGTGTTCTACGACGTTGAGCCTCGAGAACTTCGTTCGATGGGGAAATATGGACGTGGGAGGTATGCCGAGAGGCACACACAGCCACCAACGGAAAGAACGTACGATTCGAGCGATTTATAAGTGGAGAGAAGCTCTTTGCAGCGATGCAAACATAAGTGGTTTCGAGTTAAAGGGGTAGAGACTCTCCCTCTTCTACTTCTCTACCATTTAATTTTCTAATTTGTTACAATATTGATAGGCATGACTAGACATTTTATATAATAAGTGTTGAAATATTACTTTCAGCGCTACATTGTACGATTGACGCCTTCTAATTTTGTTTGGAAGAATCCTGTCTTGTTGGCCGCCTTCCCTTTTCACTAAGCAGTCAACTTCATTTTGATATTTCTTCGGCGCCCGATCTGCACATTGAAAACAAAGGATTAAAAGAAACGGAGAGCATTTTTATATGGTACACGGGGTTACGTACATGGGAGCATTTTGGATTCAATAGGAGAATGGGTTGTGGTCCCGGGGGGGGGGGGGGGGAGATGTGTGTGATTACTATGATTCGGGATCTTGTGTTGCCGTTCACCAAACGGCCCGGACCGAAATTATTATATGGCGAGTTTATAAAGATTTTTTTTTCGTGTTACATTTTTTTGGCGATACCTCAAACCCAAAAATCGGTTAATTTTTACGGCGCATTTGATTGATTTTTCGTGTCACAAATTAGGCCGACGTCAGCATCCCATTTTTGGAACGTGAATTTGGTTCATGCATTGCGGTTTAATTTCTGTTAAAATCCCGGGCGAAGGATCGATTAAAGTTTTTTGTTAATGTTTTGTATCGCGTGAAGAAAGTTTTGAAGGTTTATGTTATATACGTTTTATTACATATGTTATATATGTTTTATAAACATAGCGCGGTGTAAAGGTTGTTAACCTTTGGTCTAAAATGATATACATGACTTATAATGTGGGGCCCGAAAGTCTTTTAATAGACTTTAGTTTAGTTTTAAAGTTTTGTTTTTATTTTTATATAGTCTTTATGTTTAAAAAAAAAAAAAAGGCCCAAGGTATTACACTACACGGTATGTAAAGCGAAATAGGCAGTGTATTGAATTTTAATGTTTTTATAGAACAGCGGTGCATTTTATTTTAAATAGATAGAGTGTAATTTTATTACCTGGAAAAAAGTGCATATGTTGAATACACGAGTGTATGTTTTAGATAGGCAGTGTTGTTTTGTGAATGACGGTGATATTTTTACTTGTGTTTGCGGTAGTCAAACTATTTTTTGTAAGCCCTCTATTGAGGAAGAATTTGTAATAGTTTTTGAAGAAATAGAAGTTTGTTTTCAAGAGGAAACTCTGTCTCCTTGTGAGTGAAATTTTAATATTTTCTGTGTTGAAGAGGGGAGTTTTATTCTCCATTTGTTGTTTTGGAATTTTCAATATTTCAACATGGTATCGGAGCTAGTCCGAACTCTTTGAAGGTCAAATAAGGTTTGAAGGAAAGAGTTCTTTGTTGCGAAAACTACTCAGCGATTGTGAAGACTCGACCAAAAGAATTCAAGGTATTTCTTTATACGATTTATTGTGTTACTTTGTTGCGGAAACGATCGGTTATTTTATATACACGATCGAGTGTTTTTAAGCATAGTTAAGAGTGCAAAATGTTTGGGCATTTAGCATGGGTATTGGAAATACCCGGCTCTAATTTAATGGGAAAAATTATGACTATCGTCAATAACTATGAGGCTTTATTTGCTTCCCAAGATTTGTGGGGAACTTGTTGAGGATGGCTTCTATGAGCCAGCGAGATGAAGCGAGCTTGATGATTTAACACAAGTAGAGAAGGAAGCTGTAGAGAAATAAGAAGAAGGATTCAAGAGCCACTCTACTTTTTGTATCAAGCGAGTCCATGAGAGTGTGTTTCCTAGGATAACGGCGGCCCGAAGAGATCGAAGAAGCATGGACAACTCTCAAGACAACTGTCAAGGCATGGAAAAAAGTGAAGACAAAAAAACTTGATTCTTTGAGAGAGACTTTGAGACTCTCTTTATGAAGGAGTCGAGATAACATTGACTCATTCTTCACTCATGTGATTGGAATGGTCACACGAGATAAGTTCTCATGGAGAGACTCTTGAAGAGAAGAGGATTGTGGAAAGACTCTTGATGAGTCTACCCTCGAATTCGATGTGATGACCGCACCATAGAGAGGACAAGGATCTCACAATTTTTCGGTGGATGAACTACATACATCACTCATGACCCATGAGCGAGAGATTGGGTAGGAGTGAAAACTCATCTGCGGAACATGCCTTTAAGACCCGAGATGTATTTCGAGAAGAGGAAGAGAGCGAGGCAAAGGAAACAAGAGGGGAAAGGGCGAGGAGAAGCCAAAACGGAGGTGGAAGGAACGATCCGGCAAATGCTCAAGGAAGGGGCGACAATCCAAATCGGCATCAAGGCCAAGGCGGCGGCCGATAAAGTGGTCGACGGGAATTCTCAAAGACAAAGGTATGATAAGTCCGATGTCCAATGTCACTATTGTAAAAAATATGGTCATTAATACTAACGAATTTAGAAAGAAGCTGACATGATATGGGAAATAGAACAAATGAAAATTTTACTAGGAGGAAAATATCGGCCAAGAAAAATTGTTTTTAGTTTGTATAGGCCGAAAAAAAAGAATGAAGACTTATGGTTTCTAGACTCCGGTTGTAGTAACGATATGACGAGGAAACATAGCAATGTTTTCTATGCTAGATGAGAGTGTGAAGTCACAAGTCACACTAGGGAATGATAGTAAAGTTTTTGTTATGGGAAAAGGAGATGTAAATGTTTTAACAAAGAAAGGTGAAAAAGAAAATCCATAGCATATGTCTATTATGTTCCGGGGAATGAGTGTAACCTCTTAAGTATTGGACAACTTGTTCAAAGGGGTACAATGTATTTTTTGAGGATGATGTTTGTACCATCATGGACAAACCACCCCGTGAAAAAATGTATTCTTCTGAGAAATCGAAGATGACGAAGACGGGGATGTTCCCTCTCGGAATAAGGAATGATTTGAAAAATGAAGAAGAGATAGCGACGGTGACACAGAGACTTTCCAAGCGGAGCAAAATATGACAATTGGTTGTGGCACTTGAGATTTGGACATCTCAACTTTGGAGGTCTTAACTTGTTGAATAGAAAAGGAATGGTAAGAGGTTTACCATTGATAGAAGCCGGACAGCCTTTGTGAAGGTTGTATCTTGGGAAACAACATAGAGAAAGTTTTCCTTGGGAAAATCATAAGGGCAAAGGCACCCTTAGAGATTGTCCACTCGGTTACGTGGGCTGATGCAAACTCCATCGCTTGTTGGCAGCCACTATATGTTAACATTCATAGATGATTTTACAAAGAAAAACTTGGGTTTACTTTTTGAAAAACAAAAGTGAAGTGTTTGAAAGATTTTACCAATTTCAAAGCACTTGTGGAAAACCAAAGTGGGGCACTTGCATCAAAGTCCTAAAATTTGATAGAGGAGAATTATATCTCTAAAGATTTTCTACGTTTTTGTAGAGAAAATGGTATTCATAGCGGGTTTACAACTAGATATGCTGCGTAGCAAAATGGAGTAGTCGAAAGTAAGAATAGAACCATAATGGACATGGTAAGGAGTATGTTAAAGTCAAATAATTTGCCTAATGATTATTGGGCGGAAGCTGCACATTGTGCGACGTACATTTTGAATAGGTGCCCTACAAAATAAGTTACGAACAAAGTCTTAGGAAGAGGCATGGAGTGGCACAAAGCAAGGTGTCACACACATGAAGGTTTTCGGATGTGTGGCTTATGCACACATTCGGGATCGGCTTAAGGAAGAAGTTGGATAGCAAGGGGAGAAATGTATTTTCATTGGATATAGTGAGGAATCCAAGGCTTACGAGTTATACAACCCATCCACCAAAGAAGTTTATTGTGAGTGAGAGATGTTCGGTTTATTGAAGGGGAAGCTTGGGACGAAAGCAAAGAGAAAACGAGTGAATGTTAAGCATTGTTTATCTTAGGATGAAAATGATGATGAGTTGGCTAAATACATCCCCAAACGGCAGCACCAACACGGGAGCATAAGAGCACACCTTTGATGAGAAATTAAAGTGTTTCTCCAAGCACACCACAAGGAGGAAATTCAAGTGCTTCTTCAAGCACTTGTACACCTAATGAAAGAGGTAAGAAGTTCAGAAATTTGAATGACATTTATGAACAAGAGGCATAAATGAAGGTATCAATTATTTTTTTGCTTTATATTGTCATGTTGATGACCCTATCCACTTTGAAGAAGCTATTAAGGATAAGAAATGGATTGAAGCTATGGATGAGGAGATAAATGCCATGAAAGAAACAAGACTTGGGATTTGGTTGAACTCCACAAAAGGTAAAGATGTCATTGGAGTTAAATGGGTCTACAAGACCAAGAGTAATGCTAAAGGAAAAATGAGGGCTAGAAGCGAGACTTGTTGTCAAAGGTTATAAGCAAGTATGGGATATATTATGAGTAAACTTTCGCACCGGTTGCAGGAATGGGCAGAAGTGAGCTGTGATGTTGTCCATAAGCGACACAAAACAAGTGGAAAGTTTACCAAATGGACATGAAGTCAACATTCCTAAATGGAGTGTTAATGGAAAGAGGTTTACATTTAACAACCTCTCGGCTATGAAAGAAAGGCCAAAGAGCACAAAGTGTGCAAGTTGAAGAAAGCTCTTTGTAAATTTGAGCAAGCGCCAAGAGCGTGGTACGATAGAATAGACTCCTATCTGCGGGAAAATGGATTTGAAAAGTGTGAGGGAGAACCCGCCTTCTACATCAAAGAAAAAGATGGTAAAATGTTGATTGTGGTTTTATATGTTGATGATGTTATTTTCACGAGGTAATGATGATTACCTTATTGAAAATTTTAAAATAGTCATGAAAGAAAAATTTGAAATAGTGACATGGGTTTATTAGAGAAATACTTCTTAGGAATAGAGGAATTAAAACAAGATGAAAATGGGATTTTTATCTCACGGGAGAAAAATATGTTAATGAAGTGCTTGAAAGATTTAATATGCGGGGAGAGCAAAGCGACAATCACTCCCTAGTGATGGGATTAAAACTGCGGCGAGAGGACGTGACAAGGATTTTGATCCTGGCTTGTACGAGCATAGTTGGCAGTCTCATGTGTTGAAGGCATAACTAGGCCAGGCATAATGCATCTTGTTAGTTTTATTCCGAGATTCATGGAGAAGCCAAAGGATGCACATTGGTGAGCGACGAAGAGAATTACGAGGTATGTTAAAGGTACTAAAAGGTTTGGTAGCTTTATATACTACTTCGAATGTTCGGTTGGTTGGATACTAACGGTGATTGGGATGAAGTGTAGATGATTGGAAGAGCACTTTCGGTTATGTTTTCTAAAAAGCGATATTGTAGCGTTGTCTACAGCGAGAGGCGAGAATATGTGGCAGCTACGGCGACGGCTTGTCAAGCAATTTGGATGAGGAGGATGTTAAAGTTTGTGCCAAGAGCATACAAAAGGAATAGTGATTTTGTGACAATAGCTCGGCTATTGCATTATCTAATAATTCTATGTTTCACAATAGAGATGAAACACATTGACACAAAATTTCATTACATCGAGGGAATTGGTAAACAATATGGTGAAATTGGTTGGAACAACATAGAACTCGGGAGCGAGTTTGCGGACATGCGAGCCAAGCCATTGGGACGAGAAAAAGTTTTGAGTTTTTGAGGAAATTACCCAGGTACTTAGTGATAGCCCAACAATTGAAAGTAAGGGGGGAGTGTTGAAATATTACTTTCAGCTACTACATTGTACAATTGACGCCTTCCTAATTTTGTTTGGAAGAATCTGTACTATTGGGCGCCTTCCCTTTTAGCGGAACAATCAAATTCATTTCGATATTTCTTCGGTCACCCGATCACACACACATTGAAAAACGAGAGGATTAAAAAGAAACAGAGATCAGTGCACATATGGTACACGGAGTTTTGTATGGAAGAGGATTTTGGTTTAAACAACAAGAGAATGGGTTATGTGGTCCACTGCGGCAAGATCGGTCAACGGGCGCGTGGCAAATTGCGTAGGATCGGAATGCTTGTGTTTTTATTCACCAAGCGGTCTTGGGTTTCGAAAGTATTATATAGGCGGAGTTTATAAATATTTTTCACGTTACATTTTTCGGTCGTACCTCGGGCAAAATCGGACCGAATTTTTCGAGGCGCATTTGATTGAGTTTCGCATCACAAATTAGGCCGGCGTGGGCATCCCATTTTGGAACGCAAATTTGGTTCATGCATTGTGGTTTAATTTCTCATTGAGGCGGGCGGAGGATCGATTAAAGTTTTTTTGTTAAAGTTTTGTATCGCACGAAGAAAGGTTTGAAGGTTTATGTTACATACTTTTTATTACATATGTTATATATGTTTTAAAATATGTTTTATAAACATAGCGCGATGTAAAAGGTTGTTAACCTTTGGTCTAAAATGATATACGTGACTTATAATGTGGGGCCGAAAGTCTTTTAATAGACTTTAGTTTAGTTTTAAAGTTTTAGTTTTATTTTTATAATAGTCTTTATGTTTTAAAAAAAAAAGCCCAAGGTATTTACTACACGGCCCAGTGTAAGCGAAATAGGCAGTGTATTGGTGTGTGTTTTTATAGCACAACGGTGCGTGTCTGTGATCACGAGATAGAGTGTAATTTTTTTTGGTGCACAGCAGTGTGTTTCATTTTCAGTTGTAATAGAACAGAGTAATTTTACAGTGAGACAGTGTGGTAGTTTTGCACTGCGTTTTGCAGTAGTCAAAATATTTTGTAATCCCTCTCAGTGAGGAAGAATTTGTAATAGTTTTTTTTGAAGAAATAGAAGTTTGTTTTCAAGAGGAAACTCTGTCTCCTGTGAGTGAAATTTTAATATTTTCTCTGTGTTAAAGAGGGGAGTTTTATTCTCCATTTGTTGTTCTGGACTTTTCAAATATTTCAACAACAAGGGCATTATGATATTCAAGGACAAGGAGAAGCTGTTGGTCTCGATCGTGCGGCGTGTTGAATAATGTTGACAAAACACCATTGAAATTTGTGGCCGAACATCAGGTTTGAAGGAAAAGTTAAAGGAATTTGAAACCAAAGTTACACGGCGGCAGCAGAAGGGAAACGTTGTGGGGATTGTGGGTCGGGGGAGGTGGGGGAGAAAGACAACCACAACGGAAATAATTCTTGACAAGAGGAGATAGCATTACCAGTGGATCGTGCTTTTTATATGATGTTAGAGAAAACTACGCAGGAGAGATCTCTACATAAGTTGCGGAGAAACCCCTATTGAAGGACTTGGCCCCGGATTAGACCGGCCAATATGACATTAATGAAGGTATAGAGAAGCTTTTAAAGCATCTCTCCTCCTCTTGTAACTTTCTTATAATTTTAGATGATGTAGATGATGCTCGACAGCTGCAACCATTTTTCCCAATTAAAGATATTCTTAGCCCCAGTAGCTTGATTTTTATCACCTCTCGTGACAAGAAAATCTTCAAAATAGAAAAAATCGCAGAGACATCAGTTTATGAGCTAAAGGGGCTCAATTTACAGCACTCTGAAGAGCTTTTCTGCCATCATGCCTTTCATCAGCCACATCCTCTATCAGAATTTGCAGATCTGGTACATGCTTTTCTAATATCTTGCGATGGATTGCCACTATCATTGAAGGTATTCGACGCGCTTCTTTGTGGGGAAGATGACAGATCTTACTGGCAAGAGACCTTGAATCGACTAAATGACATATTACCTATTACTGAGATATATGAGCGACTTAAAATCAGTTATGACTCGCTCAGTTCAAAGGATCAAGAAATATTCTTAGATATTGTTTGCTTCTTCATAGGGGAAGATGCAGATACCGTTATAAAAATATGTGGCTCAGTTGGGCAGTTTCTAAATCTAAAGAGTAAGTGTCTCTTGGAACTTGAAGGTGAAAATAAAATAAAAATGCATGATCAAATCAGAGATATGGGAAGACATATTGCTGAGGAAGCTGCGACTCCTCGACGTTTCTGGCGTCAGACGCCCAACAACATTGATGATTTGTTGGAGCGATCGTCTTGTGTAAGTGCTTCAATCATTCAAACATTTGTCACTGAGTTTAACGATTAATACTTAAGTTTCTTTATTTGTTCAGAAAGAAAGATAGACCTCTGTAACTAGTATATTTTTCATGAATGAACAGGGAAGCATCAAAGTTTGCGGAATTATGATGGATGGTCCCCTCAATTTCAATGAAGATAATACTCGCCTCCTGATGAGTGAGGTGTCATGGAACAGAAGATGGAGTCCTGAATTGTTGTTTGGGAACTATCTCAAGAGTCTATTAGATAATTTCCGCTTTTGTGGCATTTTGAATTTGCAACTTGTCTCTGCTGAAGGTGATTATTTAGAACATATATTGAGGAGGGTTCGAGCACCACAGCTCCAGTGGATCTGCTGGTATAAGTGTACACACTCTTCCCTGCCTTCCTGGATACCCATGGAGAATTTAAAAGTTTTGGAAGTGGAAGGAAAGAACTTAAGAGTATTGTGGAACACTGAATCTCAGGTATGTTTATTTTCCTTTCCTCCATTGTAATTCCACTGCATGTTTTCACTGAATCATAGAGGTTTTTCTGATAGTTGAAACGTGAACACTGCAGGTTCCTCGCCAGTTGCGACAGTTGAGTATCTGCGCTCCTCTTTTTTGCTTTCCCAAGTCCATAATGCAGCTGAAGCACTTCGAAAAGATTGACACAAGCCACACACTTTTCAAAACTTTGCCTGAAGAACTATGTGATATGTAGTCCTTGAAATACTTAGTGTTAAGAATCTGTACAGAAATGATCTCGCTTCCTGATTCACTGGGAAACCTAACAAACCTCCAGGAAATAGATTTGACAAATGCTTCCCATCTGCAGATGCTTCCAGGTTCTTTTGGGAATCTAATTGGACTGAAATACCTATTTTTGAGGGATTGCCCCAATTTGACCATCTCCAACGAAGCATTGGGAAATATTAAGACCCTGAAACACTTAGATTTGAAAGGTTGTAGCAATGTGAAGGAATTGCCTCCCCAAGTGGCACATCAACGGTTCTTGGTACAATTAGATGTGTCTGGAACAATGTTAAGAGGATTGCTCGACTCCTTTCGGGTGACCGGCTCGGTTGATGTGGTTGACGATAAGGATGCCCGGAAGTTGGAAATGCTTACCCGATTCCTTTGAATTTTGACTCAGTTGATGTTGAGGATATCTAATTGCTGACTTTTTTAGGTGACCCCTAAGTTCCTTTCGACTGTTGAGTCGGTTGACAAATTTGAGAATAAAGAACTGTGGGATAGAATATTTACCTCAAAAAATCTCAGACTTTTAAAGGTAAGCGGGTGTCCACTGCTCGAGTTTCCATTTAGAAGGGTTGAAGGAGAAGCAGAAACAGAGTTGAATACACTGGACAAATGCGTGTTTCATGGAGGTACTTGCCCGAACCTTCAAGGTGTTTTCCCTAACCTTCGGTATCTTTTGTTAAATAGTTGTATGAAATTGAGGAAAATTGGAGGGTTCTGTGGTCTCCCAAAACTTAAAACTCTTTACATTCATGGGTGTGAAAACATAGAGGAGATCTCAAGTGTTGAAATCTTGATATCATTGGAGCAGTTGTATGTTTCTGGAAGTGCAAAGATCAAGACAATAGAAGGGTTGGCGCAGCTTACAAAGCTTCAATCCGTAACTCTCTTTCATTGCCCTGAGATATGGGAGTTGGCAGGTGTGGAACATAAAAGGTGGACCTTTACTCTGATTAACTGTCCTAAACTGAAATTCCCTTTGGACGGACAATCCTCTCAATCGTCTGATGATTAAGATGTTCAGATTACAGAAAATTCAGGTACCAATATGAATAGGATTTGAAAAGGATAAGCATCTTTGTCCATTGAGAGGTGCGTAAATTGAAGTAAAAAGTTTTATGAATTTGAAAATACTTTGCCATAGAATTTAGTCGTAGATGGATGAGGCTTTATAATCCCGAAAATAATGATTTCCATGATTAATTCAGAGGAATAGGATGTTTAAAAATATAGAGTATTATATATAAAGTTAGTATATATTAAATAATAGAAATTAATAATATTAATTGAGAATAATAATATAATAATATTAATAATATTAATTAATATTAATATTAAATATTATTAATTATTAATTAACAATAAAATATCTAAAAATTATTAATAAATATTAAAATAAATGATCTAAAAAATTAGAATAATATATTGAAATGAAAATATTAGATATTATTTTTGGGACTCAACTGTGTTAATTTAGTCATTTATCTATGACCATTTAGTTATGAAAATATTATTTAATACATTTTTTTTTCTAAATAATGCTAATTCTATTTGTATAATTTACTGGTACAAAACTTCCTCAACGTCAGCTGTGAAAGTCTGAATGCTGGGCTTGATAGCCATGATGTACAAATTTTTTTTGGACTGCCTTGAGTGGGAAACCAGTCCTTTAAGAAGCAGTTTGGCCGCCCTTAGAAGGGAAACCGGCCCAAAGTCCATACAGTTTGACATAACAAAAAAATATATGCTAAAGATAACATTCAGCATTTTTAGCTGAGCCTTGAAACATAGAAACAAAAAATTCCCAAAATGATTGAACAGTAGCACCAATGAAAGCTGAAGGCCATGAGAATCACTGATCATGAGCTAGGGACGGTGGCTCCTCCACAATTCTGCACCAATACTCATCCCTGCTATCTTCCTTGTCTTCCTTGGGTGTGCGTTTCTTGTCTGCAGCATCTTCCTGCTTGTGCTCTTTGCCCTGGGCAGATTGAACGATACCGATGGGTGTCTCAGAGCTCATGGCATCATTCTTGACTGGAGTGGGAAGGGGATAGGGTGCAGGGGAGGGGGTTTGGTGAGCAGACTCTTCTCTGAGAGTCATAGTGACAAAAGCTATAATAACGGGCCTATCTAGAGAACATTCAAAGCGGAAATCTGCTCGCTGGGAAGTTTGACACAGGGGAATACTGGCTGACACACAGGAGGCAGGGGGAACTGCAGAACTGGGAGGGTCGATAGAGGGAGGCAGAGATGGTTGGGCGAAATGGACACTTCCTATATGGTGGGCTCGGCCTCTAATACTGTGCGTCTCCGGGTAATGACCCCACGCGGTTTCTTCTAAGGAGGAATCATAGTTCGAGCTAGTTGAGGGCTGAGAGCGGGAAACACGGCCCCTGCTAGAGCCACGCCAGCATCTCATTCTATGGCGAAGGTGCGGCATGGAAGCAGAGGTGGGCTAGGAGTGCCTTTGACAGGTAGAGCAAGCAAAGAGCGAAGGTAACCTACAGATATCAGCAGACTGAGCACGATGAAAGGAGTTAGCACAGAAAAAAACACTCTGGGTGAAGTGGTGTCCCGGAAGCGTTTCCAGGCATCCAAGGAGCTTGCAGCAGTGCCCTGTTTGTGTGCGAGCGCTAGGCTTAGCACAAAAAGGAGGGCAGGCACCACTCAGAGGAGGTGGGGAGCCACAATTGTCACAGTAGCAAGCCGAACAACCAAATACAAACGCCATCGCAGGTCGGACGAGCAGAGCGGGTTGGAGTAATAGCCAAGTAGGAGGAATTAACGCGATGCAAGCTGGTGTAGTTAAGGCATCATAAATGAATGTGTAGGGGGCCATATGGCCACCCCATGTGAGCTCCTTCAAGAGTCACGTAGGGACTAATTTCCCATCACCCAAAACTAACCGGAGATTATTTAATACATATTATTAATCTAGACAGTAATAATTAAGCGATTTCATTGATAATATTCTAAATCTAAATCATTTATATAACAACCATTTAACATGATGAGCACTGTATATAGTTGGCTGAATTTATTCTGAGCACAGTGGGCACTAATTCCTAAAACAATGTTATTTTCATTGCAGGATTATATTTGTTATTGGATTTCATATATATATTTTTATTGTTTAATAACAAAACTCTACATAGAAATAAAACCCTAATGGATATCACAAAAAACTAGACTTACCAAATAGGAAAAATAAAAGACTATGTTCATAGAAATATGCTTTTGCAACAACCAAATTGAAATGTTGGTTGACATTGAGACTGATCATCCCACCAGAAATACCAAATTGAGAAGATCAGAATCCCCAGACACAATCATTAGACAATAAATTTGAAGCGTCTTCAAATAATTATCACAACAGGCCAGAAACTTTTAGTAGAAATTTAAGCTAAGATAAATATACAAGAAAATATCATAACTTACCTGAGCCATCTTCCTAAACAAAGAAACGAATGATAATTCACCACGTTGAGAAGCCACACCAGCTACAAAACTTGCTTTCAATGTGCTCTGCAATAGGAATATTACAGTAGATGTATTTGATAACCAATAATACAAAATACCATTGCTTTTGTGATTCTGCAAGAGACCAACAAGCGTCAATAGTGTTTTCCTTGGTAATATCTTTAGATAACTCTTTAATTAAAAATAGTCAAGTATCAGTGTTGAGAAATTTTGAATAAACTTCATTAATAAGTGAATTGCAAAAATAGTCAAGTAGCAGTGTTGAGAAACTCTGAATAAACTTCATTAATAAGTGAATTGCAAGATAGTTAACTGGTCAACTCTGGCTGAAGCCAACATCTTGGGAGATACAGTTAATGAGTGCAATATAGTGACTTTCTTGAATAATACAAGTACATAAAATGTTGCAATATAGAAAAATGGATGTCTTAAAACCATCTATGGTAGACATTCTTTCATAATGTACCAGGGTGTCCTTATGCATTTCTGAGAATTAATCACATGCTTGTTGTCTGTTATTTAGATCTTTGTGGCTTCAACTAGAAAATCAAACAATTCGACAACTTACTGCTGTATCTATGCTCTAAACTCTTTTGGAAAATAATATATTCACAAAAAATTCAAACTAAATAAACAAAGAAAACTCCAATATACAATAAAATATAATATTTATTGTGTTGTAAGATTTTGTGAAAAAAAGAAATATTTTGATTCTTTGATTGGCCTTGGAAGACCTTCATGTGTAGGCAGAATCACATTTTGTTGTTCATGAAGTGCTTGATTATGACATTTTGAGTCTAAACCATAAGAGAGAAAATGAGATCATGAGCCATAAAAATGAAAATGTAGGAACACATTGGGAACAAAGAGAACATGTGTAATTTTGTATAAAAATATATAAATGGATAGTAGCATGCACAATATCTCATGAATCAAGAAATAGAGAAAGCTAAAGCAAAAAATTATAGTATGGAAGCAAAGCAACTGGCGTTTTAATCTCTCCTAAAATTCTTTGGTTTTCGACATGGTTCGCTGACGAATTACTTGATTCTCAGATTCCGAGTTTAACAGATTTTCTTTGACCTTCAATGATAATATAAACTAGTCAACAAAAACACCTTAAAGAAATGACATTATTTATATAGGAATAATCAAATCACAAAGAACACCATTTTTACAACTTCCAAAACAATTAAACTTTGCAGTGTTTCCTAGTCATCTGTATATATCAAGGATAAAAAATTACATAAATTTGACTGTACAAATTGTAAGGAAAAGGGGTTTCAAAACCTTTGTAAAGAATCTTGAAGTTGATCTCTCAGCCTGATTTTTGTAGTGACTCTATTAAACTTTATAAAATATAAAATTGTAAGGTCATTTTCTTCTCCATTTTATAAATTCAAAGAAAATTTTATATATGCAAATTCTTTATGATATGCCATCACATATATGAGAAGCACTATTCTCAATACTAAACTTGAAAATTTTGACGATTTGTTATGTTCTTCGTCATTGTCATGTGTGAGTTTCTCAACTTAATTAGCAGTATCCACAATCGATACCTCCTTTACAATAGCATGTGCCTAGTCAACAAACTATTTTTTTCACTTCATGCTCTTTTGCCAACATGGAATTGACTTCCAGTGTTTGAGCTTGTAGCTTTTCCATAGCCAATTGCACTTTAGCAATCTCTTGTGCTTTGGCTTATTCAAGGTCCGTCCGCATCATAGATTCAAATGTGTTCAGATTCAAACACGTTAAATATTATTGTCACTCGAAGTAAAGCACCTTAGCCCACCCTTAGCGGAGGTAGTAAATGTTAAACATATTCATCCTTGTTCTAAAGCGATTTCGAATCGAACTCTACCCTTCTACAGATTTGGCTCGCACTTTAAAGGTTGTGCACTGGCTTTGGGTCACAATTTCTAGAGGGCGGCAAAGACCGCGATGCCAGGGGGAAATTTCGAAAAGTCTGAAATTTTTTTGGAGCAAGTTTTTGGCCTGTTGCCATTTTTAGG
>JAXQQM020067654.1:0-72047 GCA_034641835.2 Pinus albicaulis | reverse complement strand
AGCTATAGTGTTATCTGTTGGAAATATTGTCATTGATGGCAAAGGAGGCAACACTCAGGCAAAAGAGGCAGCGCTGTAGCAAAGGAAGGCAAAAGAGGCACAACGAAAGCAATAGAGGCAGCAAGAAGAAAGTCAAAATGTAATAGTCATAGAAGCACAGTGAAGAACCATTATCGGAAGATAGAGACAGAGGCAGAGTGACAGAAGCAGAGACAGAGGCAGAGAGCAGTTACAAAATTCCGGGAATCGCACTCTCCAACCGGCGGAGCAGAGGCAGAGACAGAGGTAGAGAACAGTTACAAAATTTCGAGAATCGCTTCACTCCAGTGGCATATAATACAGAACCATATTCCGGGAATCGCACACTCCAACCGGCGTTATACAACACGAATCTTATTCCGGGAATCGCACACTCCAGCCGGGCATTACACATATAATACAGAACCATATTCCGGGAATCGCACTCTCCAACCGGCGGAGCACATATAACAAATACAAACATTATTCCGGGAATCGCTTCACTCCAGCGGCAAAATATATATAAGCATATATATCAGTTATATACAAGCGGAGCACTTTAACCAAAGGTTATATCAAAACGAAATGGCTTATAAGGTGGGACCCCTCCCCAATCACAATCGGAGAAAAGGTTCAATCAGCGGAGTTTTTTTATGTGCTCCGATTAAAGGCCGGACTCGATTGAGCTATATGCCACAGTTTATTGCTAATCGCATCCGAGTTCCCAATCGCATCGGAATTGGTCAATCGCATCGGAGAACATGTGAGCTGCGATTGCGATTGGAAGTCCGGACCCGATGGAGGTATGAATTATAATTCAAACATGTTTGAAGTCCTGTCCCAATCGCATCGGAAAAATACAATGAACAGTGGTCAATCGCAACACATATTAAAAGACTTGCGATTGCGATTAAGAGTTCAGACCCGATGGGTGTATTAACGATGGTGTATATATATTTGAATTCCGGCTAATCGCATCGGAACCTTCCGATTGATCGCAAGTCCTTTGTAATATGCTCCGATCAAGTGGCGGACCCGATGGAATTATACGATGGATTTAATAAGTTCAATCGCATCCGGAATCTCAATCGCAATCGAAACTCTCCGATTGATCGCACGACTTTGTAAAACGCTGCGATTGAAGTGGCGGACCCGATCCAGTTATAAGCGGGAGTTGATATATGCAAATCGCATCCGTGTTCTGATCGCAATCGGAACTTTTCTATTATGCACCCCGATTGCATTTGATTGAAGCCCGGACCCGATGGGCTTATTAACTATGATTAACAAGTGTTTGAGTTCCATTTCTAATCGCAAACGGAAATTTGTGAAGGCGCTGTTATATATAAATATATATATATATAAATTTGTTGCGATTGTATTGAAAAGTGCCGCGTGGTCTGTGGACCCACGGGCCTCGGCTTAAGGTGGAGGGCGATTATCAATATACAATGACTGTGATATATGTCTGTTCCGCTTGCGGAATGTTCCACATCAACAAGACACTCGTGGCATGAAAAGCGTTGGAATATGGCCCAGAATTACAGTCATCATATTCATTTATATATATAAAGCGTTGATATAAAAATGAAAAATGCAGTTACACAAATACAGATGTTACGCAGCAGCCATATACAGAAATACATACAAGAGAACAGAAAAGAGATAAAACACAAATACATAAAATGTAATATTCCCAAATTAGCAATAGCTAATTGGAATATTAATTCAGATCAATTTTGCCGCCTCTAGTTAATTATAAGAGACCGGGAGTAGATCGGGGCTCACGCGAGCGCGCGGAGACAAACACGCGGGCTGAGTTGGCAGCGTGGGGCTGAGAAGGGCTGCGCGGGAAAGAATGAGTCTAGGGTTGAGAAGGAGGCCGCATATAAAAGGAGAGCGGGTTCCTCATTTCGGATTATTGATGTTTATGATATTGAAATTGGTTGCTAAGACTTGAGCACGCCGGCTGTTTAGCAGGTCTGCAGCACTGTTCAGTGCGCCGAGTGTCTCCGAGCGGAGATCTCAACCTCAGCCCCGGGGGACTTCGAGTGCCTGCTCGGGTGAGGCAGTCCTATCATCGTTTTGCAGAAGGATTGGGTCTGGAGCTTGTTGCAAACTTGTTGCAAAGCTGCGTCAGGAGTGGCGGCACAGGCTGTGTGGGAAGGCCGCGGACCATCTATTGTGAGCTCTGTATTGTTATCATTTTTGGAGGTTACGGGTTGGAAGCTGAAGCAGTGACAGTCCGTGCTTGTTGAGGACGTCACGCAGAATTGGGGGTCATTAGCAGCACACGGCAGTTTTTCCAGCCGCTTGAACGCCACAGGAAATCCGCTGTACCTTCTTTCTGAGAATAGCTTTGCCTTGCATGCGCCAAATTAAGCACTATCATCTGGGCATCTGTTGTAATCATTTATATTTCCTAGCATAATGAAATGGCTTAGTAATTTCTCAGTTTAACGTGTATCTGTTGCATGGGTTAGCCTCTGTTATTTTATATGCCGCTTCTATTATTCCATGTATTGTTGAATATTTTCTGAACGAGGCATTCTATTGCTATACCAGTTGCCGTGTTTATATAAATATCCTTAAACAGGAACATTACAGTGGTATCAGAGCATGGTTCTGGCTCAGCCTGTGGACATTATCACAATGCCTACATTCTTACCGCCAGTGCTGAGTGAGAAAGAGAGGCAACATGATCATATACCCTTTGGAGACTATTTCCGTAAATGGCAGTCCATGGGGGAAGACTTCAAAGCAGCTTTGCCCTTCAAAGATTACTGTCAGCTCAGGCATGATGAAGGAGGAAGGTACAGTGATAGGAACAGTGGTTTTTCTACCATGCAGAGTTCAGATTCGTAGCGTACCATTGGGAGATCACCTCTTCCCATGCATGAGGGATCCACTAGTCCCTGTGAGTCTAAGCCCAAGAAGACCGAAGCGGTGAAAAAGGAGAGTTTATTCTCATCTCTTTTCAGATCCAGAGGAAAGGCATCCACCGTTGAGGAGGACAAGAAGGGTGAAGAAAAAGGAGAGGAAGTACCATGCGCTTCCAATTCTCATCAAGAAGAAGATATCACATCACCTCTTGAGGACGCTTGTGAAAACACTGTCCCACTCATGGATGAGCAGCCACATGCATCGACAGTTGGGGCAGCCAACACTTTTGAGGACGGGACTCTTGTAGACCAAGGGTCAAATCTCATTGCTACTATAGAGCAGCCTGGTTGCACTGCGCTTTGCAACATGGATGAAGGGGAGGTCTCAAGGAGAGATCTCATTATAGATGCACTTCAACACACTATGGAACGCAATGATTTGGTTCCCTTCTCGCAAGAGCAGATAGAAGATGGAGGACATCTTCGGATGGATAACATCTCTCATGCTTGTGTTGGACATCCCTTGAGCCATACACATCATGATGGGAGGTTTTTGCCTACCACCTATTTGATTCTTGATAGGGTCTCATTGATCCTCGAGAAGCTTACATGTCAAAGTCCCATGAAGTGCAAAGGAAAGAATTTGATTTGGGAGGATGGTAGCCCTCATGGGAGGAGTACCAGGATGAAAAGAAGAAGGAGGCATCCACAAGTGATTGGGTGGATGTGGTTGATGAGCAAGGAGCTAGGAGGTTACTGGCAGATATATGATACCGGGCAGCAGGAGGCTTGGCTGCGCTGGTTACTCTTGAAGGATTTTGGCCATCACTTGCAGAACTATGATACCGGGCAGCAGGAGGCTTGGCTGCGTTGGTTTGGCCATCACTTGGAAAACACTCTTCCTAAGGGTAGGAGGGTGGAGAAAAGATGGCTGGATACTTGCATCATTGAGCAGCATAGAGTATGGATGCATGGTGTTGATGTGTTACTCATATCATTCATTATGTCTTCATCACATGAGTTGTATGATGGAAGTATGGGGAGGCAACAAAATGTCTTGTTGCTTTGCTTATTTCTGGGAGAGCAAGGGCAGAGTTTCTCTCACGCTTTACATGATGTTGCAGGAAGAGGAGATGGCATTATCTCTTCGGTCTTTGATGATTTGGGAGCTCTTTTCTATCTTGGGGAGTATTCCATATTTGTTGCGTAAAGATTATCGGGAGGGAGTCTTTGACAAGGAGCATGTCAAAGAACAGAGCTTTGTATCGACGGGAGCTTATTTACATGAGCTCACAAACGCTGTCATTTGGGAGCAGAACCTTATGGATGAATGTGTGCGAGCAGAGATATGGTGGATCTATAACCCATAGGTCCCAGGATCACTTCATATTTGCACCCGATGAACAAAGAGGAGGTAATGTATGGTAGAGACATCAATGGCATATCCTTCTTGACTGATTTCCAAGCATCGTGAGGATTATCTTTTTGCAAGACATGGTCTCGCTTTTCTTCATAGTATGCCAACACACTATGAAGGACTCATGTATGGACCCATGTACCATCTTGCTTCCGAGTGGTATGGTGAGGAATTTGTTTTTACATTCATTGATTTTCACACTCTTGCCATTCCTATGCAATGCTTTGCTTCACAAGGGGGCAAGCTTGTCATATTGCTCCATGAGTTTTATTGGGCCATTCTACATGATGGAGGCGAGCTATCTCTTTTGTGGCCTTGGGCAGATCTTTTATCACCACATGTATGTTCAGGGTCGTGCACTATAGCATGTATCATATAAAGACATGCATGATTAACGTTTTGCCATGTATTCTTATCAAGCGAAAAGAACATCAGTAAACCAAAGTTGTACTTGTTTGGGAAAAGTCATGCAGTACCTTCTTGCACCACATGGAAACCTTCACCATTCTCTTCATATTGTTGCCGATCATGTCTCCATTTGCCAATATAGATAAGATTTGTATGGGAGGCTTGATTATGAGAGAGACACATGAGCTTTGGATGTGTCTTTGAGTGGGAAAAATTCTCACATTTTCTCGCACTACATGTTCTAATGGGAGCATGGGAGGAGCATGGCCACCACCACTACATATGCGTTTCTCTTTTGAAGTGGGCCATGAGATTGATAGTCATCCATTGTACAACCATGGGCAAGTGATTGGTCTTATGTTTTTTTCACATTCAGCCATTTGCTATACATTAGTAGATGTGATGGATCTCGTACATTGCTTTCCATGTAATTTTCTGAAGTTGCAATGGATGAGACTGCGTTGTATCCTTGTGATACATTGTTTGCATCATGTATCATCATGTAAAACCTTCAGCAAACATCTCATCGAGATGTTCCATGATGACCATGTCCTAGTCTCGCATGGATGGTTTGTTTTGGGCCGACTTGTTCTTCATTGATGGAGGAACCTTCTTTGGAGGATTGTTCTTCACTTTGCCATTGGAGGGAAATGATTTTGCAGCCCGTGATCAGCATACACTCTAAAATTATCATGAGTGGAGAGAAAGACGGCATGGGAGTAAGCTATGATTCTTTCCCAAAGGTCAGATTTTTTAGCCCACCTTCATTCACCAGTAGCTTGAGGTGGGGGCGGACTCGGTGGAGATATGGCAGGGAGGGTAGAACAGAGGGCATTCCTTCGTAGATGCCAGGGGTGAGGACTCTTTTTCATATGAGTCCGCACAGGGATCGAGTGAGGATGCTCTTGGGGAGCGAGGGCGATCATGCGGAGATGGTGACAAAGAGACCGAAGTCGCATTTCGGTGTCCAGGGTGAGCAATCACGGACTCTACGCGGAGATACTCCGGATGAAGAGACACTTGTGACGATCCGGCCAGGGGTTGTATATGTTGGGGCCCGAGTCGCAGAGGGGGGATGCAATGCACTTCATGCATGATAGTCCTTCGAGGGAGAGGTATATGGAGACTCACATCGATTCTCGCGTGATGGATATGCGGTCGACCGCGGGGTCATCCATCGAGGGGGAACGGTCGCGATGCACCGCCATCGAGTAGGGTGACTCGGGCAGCTTGCGGATCCATATCTTCTCGGGAGGTGTTGTACGCCGATGGGGTTGCTCTACCAGAGACGAATAGACAGACGGGGGTATGACATTCCCGATCGGGAGTGGGAAGAGCTCGTTGGATATGGTGTAGCATCTATCTATGGATCGACAGTGGGATTAGGTGCATATAGATGTACTCAGGGTCTGCGGGGGCGTAGCCGCAGAGCTTTCGGGGAGTAGCATTCTCCGAGAGTACATCGATAGGGCTTGCAAGATATCTTGCCCACTTTGGCCCATTATAGAGGGGGGGGCTTTCTTCTATAGGCAGCTTCCCATTGCGTAGAAGGGCGAGCAATGGGATTCGACTACGGGTTGGGAGAAACACTCTAGGCATATTCCATATACGCATTGTTAAGCTACACCGGATTCTTCTTCCAAGATGGACGGGAGGGAGGTCATGAGTAGGCGCCCTCTCGAGCACAAGCGAGTAGGGGCCCCTAGACATAATAGATGTTACTGCATTCCGAGTGGCAAGAGGGCACCAGCTTGTCGTTACTTCGGTGACTCCTTCTCGATCTCAGGAGAGCAGATCGGGCGCAGGGGATTGAGCTTCGGGACTTGGACAGAGAGAGGTGATGAGTTGGTATCCAATTGGTGGGGCCGCAGATATGCGTAAGGTAGCAGACAAGACAACAGGAGCTCGGGGAGCATTGATGCTAGCCATGGTGGTCTTCACCTGCGAGAGCATCAACCTTAGCTGCAGACAGACGAGATGCAAAATTTCGAGTCGTGGGACTTGAGCGATGATTGGCCATGGTGTGCAATGGGATCCGGGAGGATTGTTGGTTGGCTTGGCACTATCGAGAGATTGATCTGATCATGGCCGTTGGGGGCCCTTGTTTTGTTTAAGTTTTGAACTTTTGGCCAAGACATTTTGAACTTTGACTCTTTTTGAGTCGCGGAATAAATGCACATAGCAACTGCTACCGCGCAGCAATGACTGAGAGTTGCGGAGCTACCAAGGTGGCGCGGAAGCACTTGATAGCTGGGAGATCGAATGAGATAAGTGCATAAGAAAGAAACACGACGAGAAACGTATGTAGAACACGCAGACATCGAAGAGACGCCCGAAAAAGCAGAGTGAAGACACGTAGAAGTCGCTGTCGTACGAGCGGGTGAATAAAGAGCGATCACCCGACTGAAGTGGCTGGAGGTTGGTTGTTGTTGTTGAATATTGAATGGATGCGAGAGGGAATCGCGAGGGAACAAGACTCGAGGAAGGATGCGCGAGAAGACTACGGAAGAATCATGCCCGTTCTTCCTATGGGTTCTTACTTTCTATGTTCTTCCTTTCTCGTTCTCAAACCCATCATATCCGACTTGTGATTTATCGAGAGAAGAAAGCTATGTAATCATATATTTGGCCGTAAGAATAATATAAGGAAGGATTGTTGTCTCAAAATGTTGTTCATGCGTTGTAATGAGTTTACACCGATTTAAAAATTTTAAGTTGCGACTGGTTCGAATACTTAGTGATCTTGCATGTGTAATTTGGTATATGTAATGGATGCCCTTATTTCTTTGGTTGCGGGTTTATTCCCTTACCGCTGATCTCATCCCTTTATGCATGTGGTCGTGGCACGCCGGTGAGGACGCATCGTTTCTCCAAGAGCAGGGTGAAAATGCCGAGCAGAGTTCTGGGAGACTACACCGACCCCCTTGTTGGCCACAACCTTGAATCGGGTCTTGCCTGCGAGACTCGACTTTTCGCCAACACCGGCATTGAGAGATCCCTTCATAACGGGGTGATGCAGTAGGTCGAAAAAATATTCGGTGGCACATCTGGGGACCCAGTACATTTTGCGAGACGGTGGGAGAGATGTTCTGAGCGCATGCTTGAGGGAAAGCAACATTTTGCCGAGGGAGACCGTAATATTCCCAAATTAGCAATAGCTAATTGGAATATTAATTCGGATCAATTTTTTCCGCCTCTAGTTAATTATAAGAGGGCCGGGGAGTAGATCGAGGCCTCACGCGAGCGCGCGGAGACAAACATGCGGGGCCGAGTTGGCAGCGTGGCAGTCGAGAAGGGTCAGCACGAGAAAGAAGGAGTCTAGGGTTGAGAAGGAGGCCGCATATAAAAGGAGAGCGGGCTTCCTCATTTTCGGATTATTGATGTTTATGATATTGAAATCGGGTCGCTAAGACTTGAGCACGTCGGCCGTTTAGCGGTGTCCGCACGTCTGTTCGGTGCTGTAAAGTGTCTCCGAGCGGAGATCTCAACCTCAGGGCCCCTCGGGGACTTCGAGTGCCTCGCTTCTGTGAGGCGCGCTCCTATCATCGTTTTGCGAAGGATTGGGTCCGGAGCTTGTTGCAAACTTGTTGCAAAGTTGCGTCGAGTGGCGGCACAGGGCTTTGTGTGGGAAGGCCGCGGACCATCTATTGTGAGCTCCGTATTGTTATCATTTTTGGAGGTTACGGGTTGGGAAGTCGAGCGTTGATAGTCCGTGCTTGTTGAGGACGTCACACAGACCGGGGGTCATTAGCGAAAGACGCGGCAGTATTTCCAGGCTGCTTGAATGCCACAGAAATCCGCCGTACCTTCTTTCGAGAATATCTTTGCCTTGCATGCGCCAAATTAAGCACTATCATCCGGGCATCTGTTGTAATCGTTTATATTTCCTAGCATAATGAAATGGCTTAGTAATTTCTCGACTTAACGTGTATCCGTTGTGCATGGGTTAGCCTCTGTTATTTTATATGCCGCTTCTATTATTCCATGTATTGTTGAATATTTTCTCGAATGAGGCATTCTATTGCTATACCATTTGCTTGTGTTTATATAAATATCCTTAAACAGAACATTGCGAGAAAGATAAAGACACGGTCAGTAGAAAAAGACAAAATGCGCACAGCAAGCCAAGAGACAAAACGAGTGAGCTAGAGTTCTCATTTAACTTGAATGCAAATGTTTTAATTGTTTTTATTGTTTGTGATGCATTGGCAAGTCTCCGAGGCAGAAAACAAACTCCACCTGTTTAATGTTAAAATTGACACCTCATGCTTATAATTTCCGAGTAAGCCGATAAAAGGAGTGAGAAGGCAGAAGTATGCAAAGAGACATGACTTTCCATTTCAAATTCCAAGAAGAATACAAACAATCATGTGAATAAATCTATAAATAATATCATCTTGATATTCAAGATAGAGAGGAGAGAGTAAATCTAGAGAAGTGCAAAATATAGAAGAGTAAGACGAGAGAAGATTAAAAAAAAACGTAATGTATGAGAAGCCATAGAACTGTGACGTACATCTCGAGGTAAATCAACAAACTTTCAATTTGATAAATTGAGGAAGTTGGAGCTTCCCCTATCAAGCTGTAGCTTGATAGTCGCTCGGCTGTAGCCGATCGAGGTTGGAGCCTCCGTAGGTTGGTGCTGCAGTAAAACCGAAGGGAGTTGGTGCTTCCTTGCAAGTTGTAGCTTGCAGAATTGAGGTAGGAGCCCTCCTGTAAGTTGGTAGTCTGCGGAAAACAAAGGGAGTGAGAGGGAGTTGGAGCTTGCCTTTGCATCACAACAATAATAAGATGTGGTTTTTCTCCCTTTTATGGGGTTTCCACTTATATACCGGGTGTCTCTGGTGCATGATATTTATGTATTGATCTCGATATGTATCATTTGCTTAATACCTCAGCTGCTCTCAAATTAAGTTCATCGCTCTATTAAACTAATACTTTCGGGATTACTTTCTAGATTACTCTCACATCAAATAGAGTTTGAAATGAAGGTGTAAATAAGTTTATTGAAAAAGTTTAAAAGATCGAGAATGTATTAAACCGATTCACCCTCTCGCTTTAATGTAGAGATTCAACAATTGGTATCGCAGCAGTGTCCTTTGTACAAGTCTAACGACCGAAGGAGATCCTAGGTTCCCAAGATGGCTAGTAAAGAAGGATGCTCAACCAATAAAGCCCCTCTCTTCACCGGTGAAAATTATGCTTTCCGGAAAATCGGAATGAAGACATACATAATGTCACTAGGAGTAGAAGTCTGGCTCACTGTGAAATTAGGATATGCCTCGAAATCAACTGACACAGAGAAAGAAGCTAAAGAAAGCTTTGTAGCTAATGCAAAAGCCATGAATGCCATCCCGAATGGATTATGTGAAGCAGTAGTTTATAAAGTAATTCATCAAAGACACCTACAAGAAAATATGGGATACTCTTGAAGACATACATGAGGGAGACCGTAAAGTAAAAAACTGCCAAACTTCAAGTATATAGAGCCCAGTTTGAAAACTTAAAAATGAATGATGATGAAGATGTTAGCGCTTCTTCTTAAAAGTTGTAGAAATTGTTAACAATATGAAAGCTCTTGGAGAAACCATACCGTAAAGTATAGTTGTGCAAAATATTCTAAGACTCACTCCCATCCAGATTTAATCCCAAGGTATCCGCAATAGAAGAGACAATGGATTGGGGAGACTCCCGACCATGAACCGATACTTGGAAATCTAACAAACTATGAAATGAGGCTCCCACGAGGAAAGCCAAGTACAAGGGAAGCAAGATTCAAAACAAAGAGAAAGAAGAAAGAAGAAAAGGAAGAAATATGCTCTTGCTCGATGAAGAAGAGGCTAAATTTGTCAAGAAATTGGATAGAGGCTCAGTAGATACAAAGGTAAACTCTCCCTTCAAATGCTTTGAAATCGTGGGAAGAGTTGGACATTATGTCTGCTAAATGTCCTCACAAGAAAGTAAGAAATCAAGCTCAAGAATCGTGAGAAAGACACATCAAAGTTCTGCGAGAAAGGAAAGAAATTCAGGGCAGAAAATCCTTCTATGCTCAAGAAGACGAAGCAAAGGCATCCGAAGACTCGATGAACCCTCAAGTGAAGAAGGAACTCTCGGTATCTTTTATTTGATGGCCATAGAAGATCTTGAGGGACTCCTACTAGAAGATGAAGAAGAAGAAGGGGAAGTATACCTCGAGGGGGAGCTAAGAAGTGCTTCTGAGGAGATTGACAGACTCAAACTAAAATGCAGAAAACAAAAAGAGATTCTCCTAAAATGTGTGAAAGAAGAACAAAATTCGAACTCCTCATGCAACAAGGTAAAGCTTGAAGAAGCCAAGAAGATAGAAGATATGTTACTTCAGCAAATCAAAGATAAATCTCGAGAACAAGAGAAGCTAGAAGAAGAAATTTCGTGTCTAAGAAAAGAAATTAGAAAAATGCTCAACGTAAAGTTTCTATATACCCTTCTCAAACAACAAGTCTCTATTAAGTTGAATGAAATTTTTGGTTGCTCAAAGATCTATGATAAAGACTCGGAATAGGCTACGAAGGAGAATCAAGTAAAGGAAAAAGAAAAGGTTGACAGAGAGATTATTTTTGTAAAAAAACAAAGAAGGATGAGGAAGTAGCTCAAATAATTCCTACAAAAGAAGAAATCCGCAATAAGAGAGATAGAGAACAAGAAGAAACCTTTAGTAACAAAGAATATAATGAATACTAAGATGGCAGAAAAGAATCATATGCCCCTAAGTATATCAAATTTGGAAGTCATCGAGGAAATTCTTCCCTCCTATGAAGAATGCCACATGTTATGTCTGCCACAAGCTAGGATCACATTGTCGCATATTGTTATGCAAGGAAGAGTAATTCGACTCCGCAAAAGATGCAAACAAAGTGAAGAGGCTATCTCAAACAAACAAATGGAGAAAACAACCTTACATACGTATGCAAATAATTTCTATGGTTATTGTTTTTATTGTAAGGAAATTTGGCCATAAAATTATTGAATGTAGAAAGTATAGACAAAGATCGAGTGTTCAATACCTCAAGGAGGTTTATGAGTCAAAGCAATTTTGTTCATGCTCACAATTCTGCAAAAACTATAATCAAATGTTCAAAAGGGGGCCTCAGTGGATAAAGAAGGTGAATAACTCAGGACTCGGCTCTAATCGCTCAAGATCCGAAAAGCCGCTGGTACTTGAGCACGATGGGCTGCTCCAAACACATGACTCGGAGACAAGCAAGTTTATAACTCTTGATGAAAAGAAATCCGCAATGTTATTTTTGGTAATGATAACATCGAGAAAGATCAAGGGAAAAGGCTCGTTGAGCATAGACAATGGCAGAGGAAAAGCCCAAGAGGTACTATTTGTGGATGGACCGAAAGAAAATTTATTGAGTGTCAATCGGATGTGTGACAAAGGTCGTGAAGTTCTTTTAGAGCACAATATTGTGTATTCGGCAAGCATACACAACGAGAAAGACTCTACTCAAAGGTGTTCGAACAAGAGAACAATGTATACATAGTGAAAGAGGAAGATGAAGCCCTCCCATCTTAGCAAACTTGAGGAGTCATGGTTGTGGCATAGGAGATTGGGACATCTCAGCCTTTGACCATATCATCAAATTGAGCAAGAAGAAAGTTGTCAAAGACATGCCGTAAATAAAAAGGCCTTCAAGTACTATATGCAAATCTTGTCAATTAGGGAAACAGACTCGCACATCCTTTAAATCTAAAAGAGGAGTTGACAACAAGAAGACCACTCCAACTTGTGCACATGGACCCGTGGGACCTCGCTAGAACTAGAACACCAAGTGGAGAATCCTATTTCATGCCGATAATAGATGACTTCTCCCGAATCGACATGGGTTGCCTTTCCAAAAACAAATCGAAGCATTGGAAAAATTTAAGATATTCGTAGCATTAGCATAAAAATCAAACCGGGATGCAAGCTGAAATGTATCGATCAGACGAGAGGAGGAGAATTCACACGATTATGACTTTGCGTACCTATGTAATGAACATGGAATAAAGCAACAATTTACTATTGCAGGACACCTGCACAGAATGGAGTAGCAGAGAGACAAACAGTTCCAGGCTACATAAATAGCCGGAGCTATGATGCAAGAGAATAATATTGCTCAAACCTTCTCAAGTGTATAAAGACACACGACACAGAAGACATATCCTTACAAAGCTCACTTAAGGCCAAGCAAAGTGACAAAACTCCATATGAACTATGGCATGGAAAGCCGACTAAATAAAACATTTCGATAGTCTTTGCATGCAAGTGTTACATAAAGAATAATGATGAAAACCTTGGGAAATTTGATGCAAGAGCAGATGAAGGGATATTTCTAGGATATGCTTCCAAAAGAAAATGGTACAAAAGCTACAACAAGATCCTTCGGAAGATAGTTGAAAGTATTGATGTGAGATTTGATGAAGAACTTCCAAACAATACAAGAAATACAGACCGTCGCAGTCCCATCGTACAACCATAAAGAGGAAGACAAGGATGATGATGAAACAAGCAAGACAATAGATGATGCAGAACCCCGAGCTCGAAAACCCCCTCAAGATACACTCGTAAGAATTATCTCGAAGATCGGATCATAGGAGACAGAAAGCAAGAGTCCAGACGACAAGGCAAAGCTAACGTAACAAACTGAAGAAGTATACATAGCCATGTTATCACAAACATAGAGCCAAAGAAATTTGAAGAAGCCAAAGAAGGACAAGTATTGGATAAAAGCAATGAATGAAGAATTGGACCAAATTGAGAAGAACAATACCTGGAACTAGTTCCTGACCTATTGAGAAAAATATCATTGGTTCAAAATGGGTATTCAAAAACAAAATGAATGAGCAAGGACAATTAATCGGGAATAAAGCAAGGCTCGGGTTTGCAAAGGATACTCACAAATAGAAGGACTTGATTATGATGAAACATTTGCCCTCTCGTAGCTAGAATGGAATCTATCGTAATGTTCTCGGCATTTGCATGCTATCAAGACTTCAAGGTATATCAAATGGATGTAAAGTCTACTTTTTCTTAATGGAGATCTAAAAGAAGAAGTGTACATGGAACAAGCGTGATAAGGCTTCTCATCGACGTACAAAGAAGACTATGTGTGCAGACCGAAGAAGGCCCTATATGGACCGAAACGGGCTCCTCGTGCTTGGTACTCAAGACTCGGACAAATATTTTTCAAAAAACAGGGGTTTTAAGAGAGGTGGAGTAGACAGATGAATCTCATACATAAAAGCGCATGAAAATGAACTCCTAATTGTTGTTGTATATGTCGATGACATTATGTTTGGAAGCAACAAAGATGAACTAGCAAAAGGGTTTGTCGATGAGATGAAAACAAAGAGTTTGAAATGTCTATGATTGGAGAACTCTAGCTTTCTACTTGGGACTCGCAAATTCAAGCAAAAGAACACGAGCACATTCATTTCTCAAGACAAATACTTAAAAGAAATGATGAAAAAATTCAAAATGAAGGACTGCAAACCAATGACAACCCCCATGATCACTGGGATGCAAGTTGTGTGCTGATGATAGGTCCTGGCAGATGTAGATCAAAAACTCTACAGATCCATGATAGGAAGCTCCCGTTGTACTTGACAAACTTCAAGACTGCGACATCATGCTGCGTAGGGACTAGTGGCAAGATATCACGACAGCACCTAAACAAAACCATCTTCCTGGGCAAAGAAAAAGAATACTCGAGATATCTACAAGGAACCGCACAATATGGGCTTTGGTATCCTAAAGGAAAAAAGCTTCACCTTGACAAAGATACACGTATGCATTGGGCCAGCCGTGTGGATGATAGGAAGAGTACAAGTGGAGGTGCATTCTATCTAGGAGAAAGTCCGTGGCATGGCTAAGCAAGAAACAAACATCCATCTCTCTCGTCTACAAATCAAGCAGAATATATAGCAGAAGAAGGCATGTTGCACACAAGTCATGTGGATGAAGCTAGACACTTCAAGACATGAAGGTAAGCATTAATGAACCTATCTCAATCAAATGTGATAATACAAGTGCTATAAGTATATCTAAAAATCCCGTGCTTCATTCAAAAAACTAAACATATACCAATCAAGTATCATTTTCTCCGAGAACAAGTGGCTCGAAGATAGTTAAACCGGACTATGTATCAACGAAAGAATAGATAGCAGATGATATTTACCAAACCACTTGCCGTAGAACCATTCGAATACTTGAGAGACAAACTAGGGG
Organism: Pinus albicaulis; assembly: GCA_034641835.2. Taxonomy (NCBI): domain Eukaryota; kingdom Viridiplantae; phylum Streptophyta; class Pinopsida; order Pinales; family Pinaceae; genus Pinus; species Pinus albicaulis. The sequence goes on along the minus strand of JAXQQM020067654.1, from coordinate 57,070 downwards.
GTAGTATCTCAGTAGATATTATTCTCTAATATGAAGAGAAAGTACGATCTTCAAGGAGAAAAAACGAAGATATCATTCCGGGGGGAGAACAACCCAAAGCAAGATAAGCATAAAAAAAAGTCCACATGATCAACATTATCAATATTATCGCATTCGGGAAGCAACAAGAACCTTTCAATCGTAAAATGCATCATCTCTGCCTGCACAATCTAGCACATATTACAGCACTACAAATGAAACACAAGCATAGTCCAATTTCTGAGTAAGAGGACCTAAACGTAACTCGTAGAAAGGAAATACAACGACAGTAACCCATACGAGAGATGAGGAGTCATCCTTTGCCATTGATTTCAAAGGGGGGAGGAAGAACAAATAGCAAACAGAAGAGCAAGCAACAAGAGAAAGAGAGCAAACAAAGAAAGTGGATTGCCATCAATGCCAAAGGGGGCAGACTCAAATATTGTCATTGATGGCAAAGGAGGCAAAGACTCGAGCAAAAGAGGCAGTCACTTTGTAGCAAAGGAAGGCGGAAGAGGCACGAACGAAAGCAATAGAGGCAAGCAAGAAGAAAGTCAAAATGTAACGACCATAGAAGCACATAAGAAGAAACATTATCGGAAGATAGAGACAGAGGTAGAGTGACGTAAGCACAGACAGAGGCAAGAGAGCGAGCTTACAAAATTCCGAGAATCGCACTCTCCAAACCAGCGGAGAGCAGAGCGAGCAGACGAGAGGCAGAGAGCAAGCTACAAAATTTCGAGAATCGCTTCACTCCGGCCGGCTATAATACGTAACCATATTCCGGGAATCGCACACTCCAACCACAAAGTATAGTACAACACGAATCTTATTCCCGGAATCGCAAACTCCACTTTCGCGTTACACATATAATACGTAACCATATTCCGAGAATCGTACTCTCCAACCGGCGGAGCACATATAACAAATACAAACATTATTCGGAATCGCTTCACTCAGCCGCAAAATATATATAAGCATATATATTAGTTATATACAAGCTTGGAGCACTTTAACCAAAGGTTCTATCATAAACGAAATGGCTTATAAGGTGGGACCCTCCCCAATCGCAATCGGAGAAAAGGTTCAATCGGCAGAGTTTTGTTATGTGCTCCGATTAAAGGCCGGACCCGATTGAGCTATATGCCACAGCTTATTGCTAATCGCATTCGAGTTCCCAATCGTATCTAAATTGTTCAATCGCATCGGGAGAACATGTGAGTTGCGATTGCGATTGGAAGTCCGGACTTGATGGAGGTATGAATTATAATTCAAAACATGTTTGAAGTCCCCGTCCCAATCGCATCGGCAAAATACAATGAACTGAAAAGGGGTCAATTGCAACACATATTAAAAAGACTTGCGATTGCGATTAAGAGTTCGGACTCGATGGGTGTATTAACGATGGTGTATATATATTTTAATTTCGCTAATCGGATCGCAACTTTCCGATTGATCGCAAGTCCTTTGTAATATGCTCTGATCAAGTGGCGGACCCGATGGCATTATACGATGGATTTAATAGGTTCAATCGCATCCCGCATCTCAATCGTAATCTGAACTCTCCCGATTGATCGCACTGACTTTTGTAAAACGCCGACGATTGAAGTGGCGGACCCGATCCAAATATAAGTGGGAGTTGATATATGCAAATCGCATCCGTGTTCGATCGCAGATCGGAACTTTTCTATTATGCGCCCCTGATTGCATTTGATTGAAGCTCGTGATCCGATGGGCTTATTAACTATGATTAACAAGTGTTTGAGTTCTAGTTTTAATCACAAACGGAAATTTGTGAAGGCGCCGTTATATATAAATATATATATATATATAAAGTTGTTGCGATTGTATTGAAAAGTGTCGCGTGGTCCAGTGGACCCACGGGCCTCGACTTAAGGTGGAGGGTGATTATCAATATACAATGATCAGTGATATATGTCCATTCCGCTTGCGATAATGTTCCCACATCAACAAGACACTCGTGGCATGAAAAGCGTTGGAATATGGCCCAGAATTACAGTCAAGATATTCATTTATATATATAAAGCTACCGATATAAAAATGAAAAATGCAGCATACACAAATACAAAAGTTACGCAACAGCCATATACGTAATGACATACGGAGAACATAAAAGAGATAAAACACAAGCCACGAGAAAAGACAAAGACACAGTCAGAGAAAAGACAAATGCGCAAAGCAAAGCCAAGAGACAAAACGAGTGAGTCGGAGTTCTCATTTAAATTTGAATGTAAATGTTTTAATTGTTTTTATTGTTTGTGATGCATTGGCAAGTCTTTGAGAGAAAACAAACTCCCACCTGTAATGTTAAAATTGACACCTACGGTTATAATTTTCGAGTAAGCTGATAAAAAGGAGTGAGAAGGCAGATAGTAAAGAGACATGACTTTCCATTTCGAATTCCAAGCGATATAAAACAAATATGTGAATAAATCTATAAATAATATCATCTTGATATTCAAGATAGAGAGGAGAGAGTAAATCGAGAGAAAGGCGTAATATAGAAGAGTAAGACGAGAAGATTAAAAAAAATAGAACAATGAAGGAGAAGCTACGAACAAGGTCGATATCCCGAGGTAAATCGACAAACTTTCAGCTTTGATAAATTGAGGAAGTTGGAGCTTCCCTATCAAGTTGTAGCTTGATAGTCGCCGCTTTGTAGCTAATCGAGGTTGGAGCCTCCCCAGTAGGTTGGTGCCTGCGCAAAACCGAAGGGAGTTGGTGCTTCCTTGCAAGTTGTAGCTTGCGTGCACTGAGGTAGGAGCCTCCCGTAGGTTGGTGCCCCAGAAAACAAGGGTGAGAGGGAGTTGGAGTTTGCCTTTGCATCACAACAATAATAAGATGTGGTTTTCTCCTTTATGGGTTTCCACTTATATCGCGGTGTCTTTGTGCATGATATTTATGTATTGATCTGATATGTATCATTTGCTTAATACCTCGCCGCTTCTCAAATTAAGTCTCATCGCTCTATTAAACTAATACTTTCAGTTACATTCTAAGATTACTCTCACATCAAATAGAGTTTGAAATGAAGGTGTAAATAAGTTTATTGAAAAGTTTAAAAGATCGTGAATGTATTAAATCGATTCACCCTCTCGCTTAATTAGAGATTCAACAATATTCCATTCGAAAGTGTTTTCATAATAGCACGTAGATCTCGATATGTTCGAGGTAAAGTATTTGGCGATGGTAACAAATATTCACCCAACAATCTACAACAGAAACAAAAAGTAGTGTCTTGTAAAGATTATTAATCATATATATATATATATATATATATATATATATATATAATAGTTATTAAAACAGGAACCGGTGACCGGATCGGTGGAGCTAATGAACCGGGTTTCGAACCGGTGACCGGATCGGTGGAGCTAATGAACCGGGTTTCGAACCGGAACCGGTCTAACTGGTAGCGATCAGATCTCAATGAACCGGTTTAAAAAAAAATACATTAAATAATTATTTTTTAATAAAATGAAAAATAAATAAATAAATAAAAACTATTTTTAAGATTTGAAACCATGATTCCAAGCCAATAGAGACAAAATATGAAAAGTTTGCTCATTTATATACCATGCAAAGGTGAATATATCAAAATGGCACCAAATGCAATACATATCATCGAAAAATACATAAGCAAACTTGTTGAAGTAATGTATCAGGTTTCTCTTATATTATTCACTGTGTTTTATTGCTGAGTTAATATTATAATATACAATCTATCCCTGCTCAGATATGTTTTCAATCATTGTATCAGCCTTAAAGACAATTCTGGGTTCAGTATATATATATATATATATATATATATATATATATATAAGTGTTTCATAATAGCACGTAGATCTCGATATGTTCGAGGTAAAGTATTTGGCGATGGTAACAAATATTCACCCAACAATCTACAACAGAAACAAAAAGTAGTGTCTTGTAAAGATTATTAATCATATATATATATATATATAATAGTTATTAAAACCAGAACCGGTGACCGGATCGGTGGAGCTAATGAACCGGGTTTCGAACCGGAACCGATCTAACCGGTAGCGATCAGATCTCAATGAACCGGTTTTAAAAAAAATACATTAAATAATTATTTTTTAATAAAATGAAAAATAAATAAATAAATAAAAACTATTTTTAATATTTGCAACCATGATTCCAAGCCAATAGAGACAAAATATGAAAAGTTTGCTCATTTATATACATGCAAAGGTGAATATATCAAAATGGCAGCAAATGCAATACATATCATCGAAAAATACATAAGCAAACTTGTTGAAGTAATGTATCAGGTTTCTCTTATATTATTCACTGTGTTTTATTGTTGAGTTAATATTATAATATACAATCTATCCCTACTCAGATCTGTTGTCAATTCATTGTATCAGCCTTAAAGACAATTCTGGGTTCAATATATATATATATCAGACCAACATTTTGAAGATCTTGTATTCTTCATTATCTATGTTTGCTTGGAAATAAATTTCTAGAAAAACATCTACAACACTTAGAGGTATTGAATTGGTTTATGAAACCCACTATTAGTGTTATTTGTAACAAGTTGAGAGAGCATAAAAACTTCAGCAGTCTGCTCACAATGTGTTTGATGAAATTTATCACTAAAAAGATTCATTAAAACCCAGAAAACTCAGTGGCCAGTTTAGTGCATTTCCAAGAGGGAATTTTCTAGTGGTCATTTTATTATTGCCAGTCACATTTTCATTAGGTTGTATTTTGTTTTCCCTTGAGTGGCGTCAGACCATTTTCATCAGTCTTGATGCCATGATCAAATTTCTTGTATGCTGTGTGAAAGGTTTTGTATTTATGCTGCTGCTATGTGTGAGCAGAGAGAGAGGGTCTGACAGTTCCTAGTTGAGTGTGAAATAAGGTTGTTGCTGATTTTTTTGAGAACAGAAATTGTCATCAAGTACACTTGATGATTTGCATGCTGCCAGGGATTTTATGCTAGCCATCCTTGTATTTATCAGTCATCATGTGTATTGTTGCTGCTATAAGGTGTTGAGTATGAGTTATTAGACAAGTTTTTTGCTAGTATAATAAAGGAATTTGTAGCTCATGTAGGAGACACTGAGGAATTTTCAACTCATGGAGGAGCACTTAACCGGCTGGTTAAGTATGGAACCGTCTAGTTAGGTCCGGTTAACCGGCCAAAATAGGTGAGAATAGGCTATTGACCGAGTTGCAAGGCTGGTTCCAACCGGCAGCCCTCCTGACTGGCTGGTTTTGATAACTATGATATATATATATCTGTGTGTGTGTTATTATTTTACACATTTATTAAAACTAAAAAAAGGGAAAATAATCAAAATTTACATATATGTGATCATATATACATACTGCATACCTTAGGAGTTGTGTCATACATCTTTTCGACAAATTATTCACAACCTTTAAGTTCACCAACAACAATGTAGCAGAGAGAAGAGTTGCATTTGAGTGTTCAAAAAGTCGTTCACTTGACCTTTCAATCAGAGGTACATCATAAATACCGTCACTACTATCTCCACCATCATCATCGGACTCACCATACAAGTCTTGGAGCATTTGATTTGTCTCATCATTAATGTGAACTGTCTCATTACTGTCATCATGATCTACCTCCATGGGATCATTAAAATTACCTTCATCATTCGCTTCATGTTCTTCACCTTGTACAACATCATTTCCAATACTAATATTTGTTACAATATTCTCTTGTACTGGTGCAACATCATCTAATCTACTACTATTTAGCTGTGGAAGCTGGTTGATCATCTGCAAAAAGTTGGGGGGCAACTGTGCCTTTATGAAAATTACAAACATTAATAATTAAACATTAGTGCGTATATAAAAAATATTAAAATAATATAAAATTTTACGATATAATCAAAATGAAGATAGATAATTAATTACCACGAGACGATAGTCATTCGATCCACCATCAATGTGCCCATATTTCCTACAATGCATTGTTGTTGTTGCTATTAAAACTCTAACATTATTTCTCATACAAATTTTTTTGCAAGGGCAATAAACTCTACCATCACCCCTTTCACCCTTTTGAATTTTTTTTCCACCTCTAATGTTTTCTTCCATTGATGCAAATTATCCTATAAAGAAAATAATAAATCTCTCTCAATGGTGTAGAAAACCCAAGACTTGTTGAACTCAATGGGAGCTCAATATATAAGCAAAAAGAAAAGAAAAGTGGGCATTTTACAAATTGTGAGCTTTTTACAAAATGTGGGCTTTTTACAAAATTGTGGGCTTTTTACAAATTGTGGGATTTTTTTATTCTTAATGCATTTTCTGTAGAATACTAAACAGATTTGTCCAAAATTTGAGATGCAAACTGTAGTCTCTACTATGTTTGGAAAATTGGAGGTTTATAAAAGATAAACTGCGAACAAAATTGTACCACTATGATAAGAAGTTGTCAGAAGCATTCCTTCTGCTTCACAAACGTGGAACTACCTTAAGAATGCTTATGGTTGATATAAATATTAGAGCATGGCAGTTAAATGTAGTAGTTATGCTAAAATATTGAATAACAGCTTGAGAGTGCTCTTCAGATACTGTACGAATGCACCAAATTAAAGTTGTACCATTACTAAAGATAAATGGCCAAAAATAGTCAATTTTTATATCGTGAAGTTATGTCTTTCTCGGTAGCAAACTGGGGATAGGATGGAAAATATGAGAGAACTAAGTTCCAAGGACTAAAAAACCAAGGCCAACATAGTTCTGCCTTGAATCAGAGACAAAACAAAGCTGCCCAAAAAAGTGTTTGAGAGCACCCACTGAAGCTCCTATATATAGGAGAGTCAACATTTTCCTATTGAACAAGTTTGTATAGTCAAAGCCACAACAAGATCGGAGAGGAAGCTAATGATCCTAAGGTAGAACCATAAAGGTGTTTTAAGATGTGACCCATGTTTATAACAAGACAAACGGCAGCAAAGGATTTCCACCCGCTTAACCAGATCGCAAAAGATAAGAAGATTCTGCTTCTTGCTTCCACAGTGGAAATGTAGAATTGTACAAGGGCTTTGCTTCCAGAAGATTTCATTGTGACAGTAATTTCTATGGTGTTGTAAGTGATCATTAGTAGAATCTTAAAGCCATTATGGAATTCTTTTAACCTAGAGAGGGTTTTCTATGGTTATAAATCCTCATGTTCAAATTCCATTGTCGATTGGTTGTGTTTGATATTATGTTTTTACTGTCCGCAGTTGAATTTTCGCACAGAAAATTATCAGTCTAAAGCGGAGCAATTTTGCGATGTTTCTTTTTCTTCCTATTGTGAAGTATTTCGCTCAGAACTCTACTCGTTGTAACAGAGGTCTTGGGCATAGAACAAGGGACTTGGGTTTTTTGGAATCAAACTTCAGGTCAAGATGCTCATCTGAAGAATGGCACAGTGAGCCTTAGCATGGAGTTGGGAGTACCAATTTGAAGTGCAGGTAGGGCATTGTACAATAGACCAGTTAGATTTCTGGACCCTAATACAAAAGTTTCTTCTTCTTTCAAAACGTGTTTCTTGTTTTCTGTAACCAATGTGGATCCTGTTCTTGTTTCAATTGGGGATGGATTAGCATTTGTTATTGCTCCAGATGATCACACTCTGGGTAGCCCTGGAGGCTATTTGGGGGTGATGATTCCAATAGGTCTCAAGGAACTGTTGCCCTCGCCGGGGAATACTATTGTAGTGGAATTTGATACTATTTTGGATGTTGAATTCCACGATCCTAATGGAAACCAGTACCTTCAACTCCAGTACCTGTTCACGAAAGAGGGTGCCATAGTCATTCATGCGTGCAGAGAGGGTGAATTGCAGGCATTTCAACAGGAGGTGTTGTTGTTGTTGCATTGGCCACTAGATTGTTTTTCTGGTTCTGTTACAAGCACAGAGTATTGAAAAGGACAGACAAATTTAGTTCAGATATTGTGAAATTGCCTCAGAAATTCACCTACAAAGAGCTCAGCAATGCTACAAAAGAATTTTTTTGAATGTGATTGATAATCGATAATTGCAAGCAAGGGTAATCCCCTTGTGAAACCCAAATTTCTGAGCATTTTCTAAAACCTGATGACGGAGTCATTGTAATGAACAAGCGCCTAGGTCCATATTACATCCAAATCTACCAAGCACCAAGATCTATAAAAAAAATCCACAATATCTGCGAACTAAGAAGAAGAGGAAGAAAATGTATTCTGCTTACCTGTTCGAATAGTGGTTGGGGTTTACCACGGCAAAAATTTGACAGAGCCCATCTAGCATTCCTTATCATTGAAATTCTGGCAGTATCATTCAACTGGGCAAGCACCTACCTCAGAGCTCCATGACTAAGGGCAAGATCCCTAAATGTTGCAGAGTCTCCAGCAATATTTCCCAAAGCCCAAACAACCTTACACGAACACCAGTTGAACTCAAATTTGGGTACTTGTTTTTTAAATCAAATTCCAAAATTACAGACATATAAAGATAGTTGGGAAGAATAATTTTATGCCTCTAAAATAAATGTGCTACCTGTTCTCGAACATTATCATTCCCAGAGGTAAGAATTTCCACAAATATAGGCAGTGCCCCATAATCAATCACAACCTTTGTGTTCTCAGAGGCTCCAAAAAAACCCAAATAGGGTCAACCCCACTATAGGACGAAGGGCCTGTAGTAAGAACTTACCATTTTGCAAGAGCTGAGGGCGAATGCTGTTTTGCAAGAGCCGAGGGCGAATGCTGAGGGCGAATGCTGTTCTGCAAGAGCTGAGGGCGAATGCTGAGGGCGAATGATGTTCTGCAAGAGCTGAGGGAAAATGCGCGCGTGATATCAGACGTTAATGTAGTTTTTAATAAAATCATTTTTATGTAGCGCGCATTTGATTTTTTCATTTCAAATCATTTTTATTTACATTTGATTTTTTCATTTCTAATACAAGTGACAAACAAATTTCTACAAGAGGTTGAAATTTTTACTAGAATATCCATGAAAGACTAATTAAAATGGCTTAAAATGCAAGTGGAACTTCAAAATAAATGTAATTGAAGGTTCTCTCCACTAAATTTTTGCAAAAGTGCTTACATTATTTAAGTTATCTAGGATATTTTTTTGTATTACACAATCAAAATTTGTAGAAATTATATATATTAAGCATGTATATATCCGGACTCTCTTGATCTCACAATATTTATCTTCTTTCAAAATACAGAATCCTTCCACTATAATTCTTGAGGAAATTTAATCAACAATTGCAAAACACATGAAGCAATAAAAACACACATAACAAAGTTGTTTAACGGGAAAGCCTGAAGCTGAAAACCCCAAATATATATTATGTAACATGGAGACCATATGAAAATCTCATACAAAGCATACAAAGCTTATCACAAGCTCTCAGTACAGTACAATCTTCATACACTAATCAGGCCCAATCTTACAAATCCATGCACCGATCGTTGCCACCTACTAGCCTATCTCCACTGCACAATCCAAGCTGATTACAAAGACCAATTCAATGTAATCCCACTCTCATTGACTGTGTTATTATCATTGGCAACTCCAATGTATATGTAGATGAAATTCATGCATCACTAATAGTCACCACAGATAGTCTATCTTTCCCTTTCACCTATCTCTCCACTGGTCTCCACTGAAACTGCCATGCACTGTAGTTAACTGATGTATTCTTTAGTTTATTAATGAGTTATTATTTGGTGAATTAATTAACTAATTAATTCATACCACTCTCACTAGTGTATCAATCAGTTAGACTAGATACAACTAGCTCAACTGTGTCTAACTGAGTTAAAATGAATACAACTCCACCAACTACTTCAATAACTCCACCAAACTGTATCACATGAGTTATAACTAAAGTCTCCATGCAATAGCTCTAGTAAACCCTCAAGAATAGTGTAATTCCTTATGTCAGCTGTTGTGCCACATCTGTGCACTTAACTGAAGTGCTCCAAGAGAATAATATAATGTTTAGAGTCCAAATATTATTAAGAGCTAATAATATTCGACATATCTATTTTTAGACTGGAAATCTAAAAATAGACTCCACCCAATATGTCTAAAAATATAAGTCCATCTATTTTTCCAACTTGACCAACCATCCACAAATAGCATCCCGCAACTCATAGAATATGATCGACGTGTCTAAAAATAGACTTTGCGACAAAAATCACCTATGTGGGCCCTACCTAGTTTAGGTGATCACTTTCCAACTAGGATCAGGAATGATGTTTCAGGATGCCTCCTTCACTGTTTCTTCTTGCAATCTTCAACAAAATTAAATAATGAAATAGTTGGGTAGTCTTATTGTTTCAAATTAGGACACAATTTTCAAATGGTGATGAAGTTTCATGTGATGATTAACTGACAATATTCTCCTTTCCTATCCTTGAAAAACTATACAAGGTTCCATGTTGCCACATGAAACCCTAACTCATGTAGCAGCATAGGATCAGTCCTCCATTTTTCCCGTCATAAGGCATTTTTCACATATTTGACGACTAGAATTTGCGGATTCCCGTTTTCCATGAGGTGCTAGGAAGGATAGAAGACTTAATTTTGACGTTTGAAATTTTTTCAAAAACGTTCTTACGCCCTTTAATTTCCACTTACCAATAATTTTGCAACACTAATCCTCTTCGCAATTGCAAGGCTGTACTCAAAAAGTAAGGAAAGTTACTTTTTTGGCTCACTCAAAATTAAAAATTTAATAAAGAAATTACCACTTATCATTATTGATATTTTAAAATTAGAATCAATTTAGTTTTCCCCTTCCTATTACAGAAAGTTCACAAATCCTTTCTTTTACATAAAACACCAAAGAAAGAATAAAGCCCGTTTCCCTGCAAACTTCCAAGGTTGTGATTAGTGAAGCAATGAAAAATTACGGCTATAGCACTAAAAAATTAGAATGCCAATCTGCCCCAACATGAAGTAGTGTTAATATAGCTGGTGGCTTGGCTTGATGGTCAAACAGTGAATTACACAAGCACAAAATAAAAGCTTTAGGCGTCTATTTCCTTACACTCGCACTCTCAAGGCATTCAGACTTAGGCCGAGCTCAAGATTGGCTCCGAGGAAACTAGATTGGCTCATTAACCTGCCATATTTTAATTTCATAAGGTATGTTCGAACTTTGAACTGCTAAGGTAATTTATTATTGTGAAATCATAGTTCTAAATTATCTCTTATTCTATGAGCAATGTAATCTATTAATTGTAAGCAGATTCATTAAAAAAATTCAAACTGATTTTAGCATGAATGATGAAAATTTATATATTAATTGGTTTTTAAGAGTATTTGTATTATGTAGGAGCACTGGAGAAAAATCAAGACTTCATTTTCTATTTTCCTTATTTTATTGGGCTGAAATAGAGAAAATTGAATATGAATAGTGAGTTAATTGTAAGATCAATGGGCCAAGGCCATACATCAACGTTGACCACAGTGGGGAAGTATAAAATCATGTATATTCATGCAAGTGTAGTTATTAATGTAAGATCAAAGTTAACTCTTAGCTTCACTAAATAAATATAAGGCAAAGATACCAAGCATCCGTGAAACTCACGTGAAAAAGTAGATGAAAAATGTACAATCATCAATGGAGAGGTAATCTATGTTATCATTGGACTCTTGGCTATGTATGAGACTAAACTAATTCTCAATGTTTTTAGATAATCATCATTGGAATTTAGTAGGAAAACCATAGTAAATCATTGTCAGGCAGCATACAAAAATATATAAAATAATATTGTTTGGTTCAATAGGTGGACCATAATGGGACCGAGAAGGTGGGGGTGTTTTTAATCATGGAAGTGAGGGTTTAGTATATTGATGATCAAGTTACCTTTCCCTATAAATTTCTTGATCGGGTATTCATTCATTGAACTTTTGATTCATTCCTACTGTTTTGATACACAATCCAATCCAATTGAGTCTTGAGTCTTCATTGAGAATGTCATTCATAGGTTGTCAAGAAAGAGGTTATCATGCACATGCACTCTTCTTTTCTTGGTATCTTTGTAACTATGTTCAGCCTGAGTTCTATATTTTTAATTTATCATAATAGTTCGTGATTATTAGGCTTTTATTTTGTCTTTTAAGAATTTTAATTTAGTTATTATTAATCATTAAATTTAATATATATATATATATATAGCTATTATATTTATTAAACGTTCAATAGAATTATTAAACTTTCAATGGTACATCAACTTTCATACATGAGAAAATAGATACTGACAAATGATACATCATGGCTTGATTAATTTCGCTCAACAATTTCAAATGGTATAACATTTAGTCAAAAGTAATCATTAATTTTTGCACACTGAGACTAATTTCTCTAGAAGCCTGACATTTCTTTGGCTTGTTATTATTCTAACTACATAGACATAATTAATAGAGAGATTGAGGACAAAAAAAAATCTAGTGCTTAGTCTCCACTACTCAACATGATTTTGTTAGAAATAATACATAGATTGATTTCTCTGAGTGCCTTAGCATTCTTTGGCTTATTATTTTAATCACAAAAACAATAAAAAATGTAATGAGGATCTATTATTAGTCCGATTATGCAATTTTTATAAGACAAATTATGCAATATTAATAATAAACATAAATTTATTGCAATTTAGGGAAAGCTCGTTCATGTTTTATTCTTTATATTAGAAGGTTACTTTCTTTTTGAAGTAATTTTTAGTAGATCATAACATATATTGAGGAAATATTAGTTTGACAAGAATCAGTTATTTCTCTTGAAACTTTAGGTATTAAAAGTCCATGACACAGATATATCACACTCCAAAAATACAAGAAAATGAAGAAGCGTTCAATTTTTTTAATCAAACTTTTATTGGTGAAGAGGTGGTTATTCTGACGTCGATCATTAATGAAGTGCAAAATTTTAAACGTAACGTTTATTGACTAGAAAAATAATTACCGAAACGTCAAAAAAAATTGTGTGACGGGTAAAGAGAAATCCAAATTCCAACCCTACCTGCCACCTATTGGTGAGTGGAGGTTATTCACTTTTCATTTACAGCTTACCAGGTTACTCATGTTATCAATATTTTCACATGGCTCACTTTTAGGTGACTACTTATTTTACTTCTTCTTTATAAAGAGCAATTGGTAGATAATTGTATTATTTGAAATCTTTAACAAATCCAGGCAACAAAATTACAACAAATAGAAAATTATGCAAAAAATTCACTAGGGCACTAATGTGTGGATACCCTATCATTTATTAGATCCTCATAACTTACCAACACCTACTATATTGGTATACACATAATATGGCATTTACCTGAAGTATTTCATATGTATCTAGAAGTAAATAAGTTGTATGCACCAATTGTCATGGCGATATAAGATGTTTATTATAGTTTATATTTCATTTTGTCTTAAGTAGCATGCATGTGTGGTTCATATAGTAACTACAATTACCAAATATATTTCAGTGAAGATGTGAATATGATCTCTCATTAGGTCCTAATTACTTAAAGCATCATTAATTATCTTTCCAAATGAATAAAATATGTTAACAAATTAGTAAAAACTAGGAAAACAAATCATGCTTTAAAAAAATATGCCACAATGAGTCACACTCTGAGATTTATTTAATTACTCATCAAGTGTCACTACAACATATATATGATCACCATTACATAGAAATGGGACATGTGACCATCATTTTTGGATTGTAATGACATTCACATCATGGCAAACGTGTTTAAGTTGATTGTGTTAGTTTTTTAAACAAATCATTTATACATTTTTATGGAAATTATAGACACAATTTATAATCACATTACAAGATCATGATGTATGGATCCTTATCATTTCTTGAATACTCACAACTTGCAACACCTAATAGATTGATATACACATCATATGGAATTTACCCCTAGAATGCCACATGTATCCTAAAACAAATTAGTTGTATGGCAATTGTTGATGCAGGGGCATTAGGCTCAAAACAACCTTTGTCCATAAATAAATGTAAAGGGGCGTCTCATGTTTTATTTCCCCATGTATTTATTCATAGTTGAGTTATTTTTAGTTAATTAGACTAGAAAATATAACTTCCCAAATGATTAATGGGCACCTGAAGAGATAGTCAGTTTCAGAAGTTAAGCTAATTTTAGGAGTTCGTCTCTGTCTGTCAGAGGTTTAGTCTCAGAGTTAGAGATATGAAGAGTTTTGAGTGTTAAAGGAGTTGAGTCGATTCAGGGTTTGTATAAAAATAAGCCTTATAGGCATAATAAGGCAGACCTGCATAGAGAACCGCATAGGCTGCATAGGATTGTCATAGAGACAGAGTAGAGGAGAAGGGCCAAGTAATTAGAAGATCTAGTCGAGCCAAAGTTGTAAGTACTTCACTGCATAAATGTAGAATTATTTCAATGGTATTGTGCATTTTTCGAGTTAATTATGGCGTGAATGGTTTTTGTGTCCCAATAATAAACTATATAGTAGTCTGGAATACATACTCGATAATTGTGGTTTTAATAGGGTCTTGTATTTTAAGAAGGAAGCATTGCAGATCCCCCCTGCGAATTACTGACGCTTTTACTCTGTCGAGAGGGTTATCCTTTCCCAAACCGAGATATTCGTTTAACTCGGTGTAAAATTAGCGACAGACAAAAGTTGTGTGTGCTCGTGTTAGCACACGGTAGTGAGCCGGTCGCACGAAAAAAAAAAAAGACCGATGACGCAATCGCTGAGTGAGACTCATAACGTACGTTAAATACCATGATGAGAAGGTAAACGGTCCAAATTATGGATCTCCCCCATGGTGTAATGAAATTATTGCTCGACCTTGATTTCAAAAATTACGATAAAATTTACATACATGAAGCAGAACGTGTGGAAAGACATACGACAGGTGCGGCAGTCATGATGAAGAAAAAAAACTAGTACAGGAAGATGCGAGTCAAAGGAGCGGAGGCGAAGTACAATAAAAGAAAGCTCGACGGAACCTAGAAGATAAGAGGCGGAACCGTGACCGAAGTGCATAGTAAAACCACCGTTTGGAAAATCGGCGATCTCGCACAAGTTTGGAGGTGGTAAGCAGAATTGGTGAAAAGGACGCGACATATGTCTCCGTGAGACACGTGGCCGAGGGTAGAATTACAAAACCGTTCTCATCACAGATTAACCCTTGGGCGTGTTCGTTACATGAGATTTCGTTGTGTCCGTTGGATCCTCCAAACTGGCGCGATGCTCCATCGACCGTCAGATTGAGAGGTAAATTACTGTGGAGACAAGAATGGTTTACGTATGACCGTTGAGTTATAGACCAAATTCGAGATTTGTTACGATCTTTG
The DNA here is from genome assembly GCA_034641835.2 of Pinus albicaulis. Lineage (NCBI taxonomy): Eukaryota > Viridiplantae > Streptophyta > Pinopsida > Pinales > Pinaceae > Pinus > Pinus albicaulis. Next base: position 41,680 of record JAXQQM020067654.1, on the reverse strand, counting down.
ACGATTAGCGGAGATTATAATAAGGAGGAAATTATAATTATGTGAATGGTCGTGAGTTTGGTTGAAACCAAGTGACGGAGTTCGAATTGACAAGGTCGAAATACATTAAACATCATGGTTGAAATACGAGAGGGTCGAGTAGTTGATACATTTGAATGTCAATTCGAATATGTAAAATGAGTGAGCCCAAGGTTTTGGGGTTTAATTCCTAAGTGGCTTGTATTTATTGGGGTATATATTAATGAGAGTAGGCTAGTCATTATATTCAGGGTGTGTAAAGAGCGGTTGAATGTTGATAGGTATTATGGGGATTAGACCATAGAACGTGGGGACTTATAGTATGGTTTAGAACAATCAAGTGAAGAAGTTCCGCATGCGAGAAGGCATGGCATAGGCCTTGTTAGAAACCTATAATATAGGAGTCATAATTTTGACTTGACTATTGGTAATTTTGTAAATTTGTACATACTTTGCCTTCTGCAAGTTGTATTCACATATTTTGTAAAAAAATAAAAAATAAATTAAAAAAAATCAAAAAGAGGGTAAAAAAGTCCTAAAAGAACAATCAAAGGACTTAGAAAAAATAAGATACCCCAAAGAAAAAATGAATAAAACATGAAAGTGAGCAAGCATAAATGCCACTACTTTTTACTTTTTAACTGTGGCAGAGTGTCAATAAATGCCATTAGTCCATGATGAGTTAAACAGTTCAATCTTAACTTGTCATTGTTTCAATTTCCTTTGTTATAGATAGAGAATAATGAGTTGTTAGATTGTTTAATCCTAACAATTCAGTAGTTAGGTAGAGAAATAAAGTGAATCCAACAGTTTAATCTGGATTCATGGATGAAATAACTGTAGAATTAGATAGTTTTACTTGCTTTCAGAAAGAATAAATGCTGTGAAGGTTGCTAGCTTAAATGCACCTACTACAAAGGAAGAAAAAAATGTTAGCATGGTAAGATGGGTAGGTAGAAGAAGGTGAAAAGTTTCAATGTAAATATCATTCATCATGGGCTGCAAAATAACTAACTTCCCCTTCCCATAGTCATGAAACATTCTAGACTATCAATCAGAAAGGCTCAAGGCATTTCCTTGACTTTTGTTGGGACTAGACCCAAGGCTCTATGACTGATCAGTTGAAAGTGTAAAATGTCTATATTAATCCCTAAATCACATCATTTACCATTCATGCACTCATTTCCCTGAAAAATCCTAAGTAAAACTTCATTTTTACTTAAAGATACTCTAGTCCTCATTTGATTAACTTCCTACATCATTTCAAAGCATAAAGCCCTCAAAATCACATTTTATCCTAAGTCTAAGTGATGAAGTTATTATAATGCAAATTTGCTTTTTAATCTTCACTTTCTTAGTTATATTTATGTGTTTTTTAATATACATTGTCCCCTTGTCATATTAACTCTAACTTATGTATTAACTCCCTACAATTGACCTTTTCCTATTATATAACTCATTTTATAAATAAATCCCAAAAACTCACTTATTATAACTTAAGCCAAAGTATTTTATTCCCACATGCTTAAATAAAACCCCCCTTATAACCCCTTTGGCTAAAAGTTTATCCATATATTTAATCTCGCCCCTATGGTAATTAAGTTTTCTTGATTTGATTTACCATATAAATAAAATATATGAAGAAAAAGTTTAAAACATATGTTATATATGTTTTAAATCAAAAATCACCCGAAGTTTCATTTAAACTAAACTTCAATAAATATGACCCTTTCCCTGCCCGTCCGATCTATCCTTCATCTCCCAAGATCAATGGCCCAAAGTGAACCCGATAACTTAACTTTTCCCCGCACCTTTCCTTTTGATCGTGGTCGTTCGCTCGTTGAATCCAGATCCGACGGCGCTAATACATTTTCGTGCTTATAAAGTAATCGTTTGATGTTTTGGCAAAGCCGCGCAAAATGGGTGATTTTTCCAAACCAGCCCGCGCTTACGTGTCGCCACCACGTTGTATCGCGTTTGAAAAGCTAGTTTCTGCTTACCACCATTTACCCGCGCGAATACCACTGGCGGTATTCCCTAAACCTCACCCGTTTAACCTGAGTTTAATGTCATTTAACTATGGTTATACCATCGTTTAATACATTAAAATTATATTTTTCATTCAAATTTTCACCTTTTCGCTTTAAACCTGTAAAAACATTGCATAACTATTTTTCCTCAAAATCATGCCGTTTGAACCCTGAGAAACTTTGCAGAGCCATTTTCAACCTACCAGTACCATTTTTCGACGCCCATTGCCCTGAATTTCCATTACAAAGTACTACATTTTCCTCTGCGAAGCCATTTTCAAAAAATTGAAGACTGAGCACCTCTGCAACATCTTCAACCGAATTCCGCTGGTTCTCCAGGTACTTTTCTTCGAAGTTGCCCTCTGAGATTTCAAAATTCTTGTCGATTTCAAATAATTACCAAAGTTACTGCAAAAAAGTGTCCATTTTTCAGGGGAAACTCTGTCAAAATTTCCTTGGAATCCCTAATTTCCCTTTCTCGCAGTTTTTTCCATACCCTGGTCCGTTTTGCTGTTGAAATCGATTTTAAATACACGTTCTAAGCTTTAAATTCCTTGCATTTCCTAAAAACCCTGCTCAGAAACCCCATTTTCAGTAGAAATTCGCCAAGAAACCCCTGTTTCTCGTAAAGGAACTTAGCAAACCATTTAAGCTTGCTTCGTTCATATTAAAAATGACCAAGAAACAGGTAACCCCCAAGAATGGAGGCCCAAAATCTCAAAAGAAGTCTTCTACAAAGATTCCTCGGCCCTTGTCCTTAATTATTGTAGGGTAGCCTACTTGATGTCTATAATTGGTGCTATGGCAAATCAGTGGAAAAGGCTGACAAATATATTCCAATTTGGGAATCCAATCTGCCTAGATATATTGTCCCTCTCACTCATTATGTTCCTGACTTTATCAGATTATGCCAAGCCTATTATATGCCAGAACAAAGATGTATTGTAAACAAAGAAAAATACATCCTGTTTTACATCACTGAAGAGTCGATAAATTCCATGCTGCAAATGAATCATGACCCCAATTTTGCTTCCCTATCAGTAGAAGATTTAACCCAACTATATCTTGAATTGGATTTCAATACTAGATTCAAAATATACAAGAATTTTTGTTCAAATCAAGTTGATATTCCTAAGTTAAATCCTCCTTTCGACACCGTTGATTTCCCAGATGAAACTAGACAGATTGTCTCAATGCTCTCCTTCATACTAGGATACACCAGTGATGAATTCACTGATGTGGCTATCCTAGGTTTTCTATCAACTCTAAGCCCTGGTCAATCACCATCCATTCAGTTCAATTTTGCTAGATTTATTGCTGAAAGTATGCATTATCAGTTATCCAGATTATCAGAAGAAGAAGTTTTTAGATACTCCTCTTATCTACTCCACCTCTTCCTATATTATCAAATAGATAAGTTTCCAAATGAATGTCAGAAAGTGGATGCAGAAGGAAAATTTCTATCAGTAGTATTTTGGTCATCTATTCTAAGAAAATGGAACAGAGAGTATAGTTTTACAGATTTAAATGACTCATTTATAGCCCCTGCTATGTATCTCTTGGAAAAAGAGGAGATCCCTAGGATCAATGATGAGACAAGAAGAATTATGTAGTTATCAGAGAGCTAAAATCTGCATATTTGTATTTATATAAAAATCATACAGAAATCGAGAGTGTATGGCTCATCCCTGGCCCCATATAATTTACCCAGATTTGTTACTACAAGAATATTTGCTTTAGAATATCTGAGACAACTATTGAATGTAGATGAAATCAACTTCATAGCTTCCAAGAAAAAGACCCAATTTAAGCTAAAAAATCAAATTGAGCCATTCATTGTGAATAACAAAGAAGCTTCCAATGAGATAAATGTCAAACTTAAAGATTATAAGTTCCCATGTAGTTTTACATGGAAGTATGACCCACAAGGTATTTTGAGTGCAATAAGGGTAAAATGTAAGTTTCCTGTTTACTTGCATGATCCTAAGCCCCATATTGAAAGATATGTAAATAAAATTGAATGGGAGCCAAACACCCTATCTGATGATGATTCACGAGCGGTCGGGGTAATACGGTGAGACGGTGGCAAAAGGCAAACGATTGAACGGAGACACGGAGTGGCTTCTCTGAAAACAAAGATGCGTAAATGTACACAAAAGAGACATAGAAGGAGATAGTTTCATAGCTGAGACTATTGAGGACATAAAATTTAGAATTCCTTATAGTAAAAGAAGCAAGTCAACAAAAGAAGAAAAGGATAAGCATGTAAATATTGATATAGATGATGAAGCAACAAGAATAGTCACTGAAACATTAAAAGAGCTTCAAAATGTAAAAATTGGAACACAACAAAAAGATACAGTCACGAAGGAAAACCAGGCTACTGTCGATTTTCCTCCTTCTTCTCAGGAAACTGACAATACAGAGTCAGAGATTCAGATCAGATTCCGACAGATTAAAGAGAAGAATGAAGAGATCAAGATTCAAGCTTACTCTAGATTTCTTAAGGAAAAGCCTGGAAACAAAGATAGGCTTCTTTTAGCATTTGATTATTCATCCAATAAATTGGTAATGTCATTCTTGAAGCCTACAGTGGCTGAGCCAAAATCAGTGGCAGATTATTCCAAAACAGATTTTGAAGTGGATGCAGATGCCATTCATGAATTAGATCAAATTGAATTTCATATGAGCAATACTGAAATGCTATATTCCAAAATTGTCAGTAAAACTATGAAATCAATTAGGTTTGAGAAAACAGTGCTCAACCTCCAAAATCAAATGAAGTTGGACAAAGCCTCACTGTATGCTAATAATTTAAGAATAAAAGCACTATAAGATATAGTGATTGAAGCAGGGGGTGACCCAGCCAACATTGAAGGGGCAAAAGTCTTAATTAAACAGAAAAATGAGGATATAGATGCTCTTAGAAAACAGTTGAAGTTGCCTTAGAGTGAAAACTCTCAAGCAAAAGAAATTCTACAGCAAGAAATAGAGAATGATGAATTAAAGCAGCTTGTACATCAAATGATAGATCAGAAAAAAACAATGGAAATTCAAATAGAAGCTCTAATGAAAGAGAATGAAGAACTAAGAAAATCACAACCAATGGTCATTCCTACAGTGATCCCCATTGTAAACACTGCTATACCATCTACTTTGATAGAACACTTGGCACCGAAAGGAGTACTGGCAGCTGCAGTGCCAATTACTTCTCTAATCTCTGTAACTTCTTCTTCATCCTCATAGAGGAGCACACTACAAGACCAAGATAAAGAGATTCTTAGTTTGAAAGGCATTATTAAAAATTTAGAAATTTTCAAAAATGATGTCTTGATTACTTCTAAAGGACATGAGCAAAGGGTCGATTGACTACAAGAACAGGTAAAGATTCTGCAAGCACAAGTAAATCTTACAGATCAAGTGGCCTATATAAAAAATCATTTATGGACCAAAATTATTGAAGGCATTCATTCTCAATGGCCTTCAATTCGGATAATTTATGAACAGAGAGAGTTACTTCAAGTTGCTAGTGCAAAGATTGACAAGACTAAGAGGGAAATTGACAATAAACCAGCCCAAGCAATCCAAATCATAGCTTTTTTAAATAGTAAAACCAGGGAAGAGTTGGAAGAATTGAAAATTGTTGATAGAATAGAAACCATTCTTCAAATAAAAAAGGTCCTGAACAAAAGAAACATAATGAGTAATCTATAGGACTGGTGTAAAGACATGAATGTATCCATCTCAAGATTTTTAGCCAAATACAAAACATTGTCAGAAGCAGGTTTGCCTGATATTCACACATTGAATGACAAGTTAATGCCTCAAAAATATTATGATCTAAAAATCAGAAATCATGCAAAAGAGCAAGCCAGACAACAACTGCCTCAAGGATCACCAACAGGCAAAATACTTCTTCAGTATTTTGAAAATCTGTTCTTTTTAGATAATGAGATCAGGAATATGTTCACTATCAAGCCTAACTTTTCCAAGTATACAGAGGCAGATGAAAGTTACAGAAAATTGAAGACTATGAAGATCCCCTCTACAGAAAAGTGGCAAGAATTCACAGATCTGTTGTGAATTTAATGGATAAAAAACAGGAAATTCACTTGGAAATTCATTTTTTACTATTACCTCAAATGGTAAAAATACAGGGTTAAAGTGCACAACAACAATTAGTTCAAATTAGAATAATCAGTTCTATTTTTGCTTGTAAAAAGGTAACAGCTTGAAAATTGTTTTGCAGTTGTCCCTCTTTTTAAGTTTTCTTTCCTATTTTTATTAAAACATTATCTCAATTCCTGAGATATTTTGTAAACAGTTTTTTGTATAAATACTTCACAATTCGAAGTATTCAGTGTGAATAAAATTTCTCAAGACAACTATAGTCTTATTTGTTGGTTATATTGAAGTTGGTGAGCAACTTCTTGCTTCGTATTTGGAAGGAATCGGAGACACATCATATTTGAGATTCGTGGTGACGAATAGAACCTTTACATTCATTCATATTATGTTTTTCTAGTCTATAATGATCAACTAAGGAAAAATTAAATAGGATTAGTGATAATAAGCTCCCTGTTTCGAAACTTGTTGGCATTTTAATGTTTTCTACTTGATAACTGGACCATAGAATTCTTAATTGCTCTAGGTCCCAGTTAGATCCCCTTCTTCAATCTTCTTATCTGTAGCTTAAGGATTCTTAAGTGCCCTTTTGCTCAAATTCCATCCACTCCATCAAATCAAGCCTATACATAGCCTTAGAAGGTCACCTATCTTGCCCTTAGCACATTTGCATCTCTGAGCCTTATTTCTTAGTTCTGCTTGCCTAGAGAGTTGACTCCATTGCCCAATATTCTAGTAGATCCTTCTCGTTTACCTTGAAATCTCTTTATTCCCACCAATATTTTAAAATCAAACCCAAATACACAATCATACCTAGCCTAATATCTGTTACTAAAACAAAGCTAAATCATGGGAGGAATCCCTCTCTAAGGTTCATGGAGTAGGAAGTAATGAAGATTAAAAGGAGATATTCATGGATTTACCCATAACATCACCTCATAATTAAGAATGTAAATGTACAATATTGATGATACATAAGTTAGGAGAAAATTAATCTATTGAAATTTCATTTCCAAACATATTCATGGAGTAAAATGAGGATTAAAAAGAGATATTTATGAATTTACTTATAACATCACCTCATAAAAGTGTAAATGTACAATATTGATAAAATTTATTTACATATGATAAATAATAAACCTTTATCTCACATGTATCATATAATCTTATAAACAAACAATTGCACCGGGGGTGCAATCCTAAAAACCTTTAAACTGTCTAATGTATATGTTTTAAAATAACATAATACACCCTTTTTCCTTTTACATTAGCCTTCAGGCTATTTTAAAACACATGCTATTACATATAATAACAAAACAAAAAACTATTAAACCAAACCTATTTAAATTATTCGGGGCCCACATTACAAATTCCCAAAGTGAAATATTTGCGCATATGTTATATAAAACTTATAACAAAATATTAATAAAACTATATCATACGTCCGGACTTAAAAAAAATAAACCCGATTTCAAACACAAATTCGCGTTCCAAAATAGCCTGCTGATGTCACCCTAATTTGTGACGTGAAAACTTCATAGAATACGCCACATAAAAATTCGGGTTCGTTTTTTGGCTTTGCGTATGGAGGAAAACTGTGACGCGAAAATCAAATTAATTCCACCCTATAATGTTTTGGGTCCGGAATTCCACAATGCAGACGGACCAAAAAATAACGCGATCGAATCGCCTGCTTCCACATGGATGGCTGATTTGGTCTATGGTCTGTGGGACCACGTTCTTATGAATTAAAATCTCCCGCGTTTACTATTAAATTTCTCTATTTCCAAAACAATACAACGCTCTATTTTTAAGTGTGCAGGGACTGTGATTTCAAAGCCAAAATTGACTGTTCATTAGTTTTAGAAAGCGGTTGTTTGACAGAGCCATTCAAACAGATTTAGAAAGTGGCCAGAGGATAGGGTAGTTGAAATTAATATTTCAACATCCCTCATTCACTGATAATACCCTCCTTGGTGCCTTCTTCGCCGGACTACGATGTGTTCATCAACAGTCGTGAACCCGATGTCCGTTTCTTCGCCAGGCATCTTCACAACAGTCTTGTTTCCAGAGGATTGCGTGTCTTTCTCGACAGCATAGAATTGCAAGCTGGACAATCCATACCTTCACAAATCAAAGACGCAATTAAAGGAGCCTCTCTCATTATTACTATTTTTCTCTCCAAATTATGCGCAATCTCAAAGGTGCCTCCACGAACTACTCCTCGCGCTGCTCTGTAAGCCGACCATTTTCGCAAAGGCATATGAGTGTCGTTTTATTGCATATAAGTGTCGTTATACCGACAGCGGCCAAAGCGTCGCTATTGCGACGGATACCTCCAAACGTTGCAATTGCGACACTTAGACATTGTGTCGCAAACAAAGCGTCGCTATTGCGACGGATGCCTCCAAACGTCGCAATTACGACACTTAGACATTGTGTCACAATTGCGACGTTTGGAAGCAGCCGTCGTAATAGCGACGCTTTGGGGCATAGTGTCGCAATTGCAACGCCTTCCTCCAAAAGTCGCAATTGTGACACTTTTTCTAAGTGTCGGTATTGCGACACTTTTCTCTAGATGTCAGCATAGCAACAGTTTCGGGCGAGATTGAAAAAATTTGGGGAAATTTCCAACATTTGGTCAAAAGTGTCGGAACCAAGTGTCGAAATTTCCCCCAAATGTACTAGTGGGAATATGCAGAACACCAAGAAGTGTTCTAATCATTCCACCTTGTAGCTTTAGCTTGACCTTTCCACGTCCGACGATTTTGGCCTTCCTATCATCCCCTAGGAAGACATCACCATCATATTTTTCATACTCGCAGAACCACTCCCTATGGGGAGTGAAGTGAAAGGATGCACCTGATTCAATCAACCATGACTCATGATCTACATGTGTATTTGAAGAAGAAGCCAAATACACATCCCCACCTTCATCAGTGGTTTCTCTATGAAGGCATCATCCTTATCCCTTTCCTTTCTCCCATAGGAGTTTTAGATCGCATCTTTTTGTGACACCCTTTCGCACCTCCGCATGTCCCGACATACCTTTACAAACTTTAACTTTCGCAGAGATTTTGATATCCCCTCTCTAGATTTAGATATCCCACTCGAAACCTTATTCTTGTTTCTGTTCTGGGACCTTCCTCGTACAGAAGGCATCTCCATTCTAACCCTCCATATTTCTCTGTCTCATTTCTTCTGACAGCAAGGCTGAGACAATGTCATCAAAAGTCAAGGTAGTTGTATTGGTGCCACCTATTACCGTGCTCAAAAAATCGAGAAGGATGCAGTGAGAACACAACAGAATTCGCTTATCTTTACGTAAAGTTTTAATACTGTATCAACGGACGATAGTGACTTACGGTGTTGAAGGCGTTGATGCTCATCTTGAGTCTCCATCTCATCCTCATGTTACATACGTAATCCGCGAAAGGGAAAAAATTATTACGAACTTAGTTCATTTTAAGTCTGATTTTCCTAAAATTCTTCGTAAGTAGCTTCCCCGGATACATTCAACAATACTGAATCTAAGACACACAATTGTATTGTGCTCTTTGCCTTTCGATCCAGCTTCTTCCAGTCTTCAACTGACATTGCCATTGGTTTAGTACCCGGATCTACCGCGATCCACTGATATTTATCCACCAAGAGATCCTCCATCTTGAGCTTCCACAACTCAAAACTCTGACCATTAAATTTCTCGATCTCTATCTTCCTGCCGCTCACCATCTTCTTTCACCGCAAGAATGCGATCTCGCCGGATCTCACTTTGAAACAGGGGTCTCCTGGAATATGGAGCCACTCCTGGCCAGCCAAATGTCCCCTTAGTGAGAGCAGCCTGATACCAATTGTGGGTTTTAACCACAGGCACATTCCGTCATCTCATCGATACTCGGCTACTTTAAGAGAGCATAAAACATAAAACAGATAAACATAGAGATTTTCCCCTGGATCCCAAATCGGGACGACCAACTTGATTTTTCAGTATATTCCTTTTAGTGTTACAACACATATATATACATGCCGAAGCATACATAAACCCCAATCCATTAACCCTGGATTAGAACATAACCGTAGTTCCCTTGACCGGATCTACAAAATACCAGGGGCCGAAAACCATTGTACCCAAAAACCATGTGCAAACTCATGCACAAAACATTGGTAGGTCCACCTAAGAGTGGGTCCGCACACCTAAAAAATTTCATTGGGGCGCTGCCCCAGATCCCAACAATGGGGGTTGCCTCCCCCGTTGTGACCCCCCTGCTGCGCCCGGCGCAACATACAACACGTGGGGATAGTCGTGGAAAGAATATAACACATGCCCAACAACAATACATTTTTTTTTATTCTGAGATCGGAATGTAGAATTCAGAGGCAGTCTGCTCTGCATTCCCATTGATTCCTGTGAGACCTAAATGCAGAATTCAGAGAAGGTATTATTTGCATTTAAGTTAAAACTTAATCTCCCCCTCCTTTCCATTTCACAAGCTGTAAAGATCCATAGACATGGCTAGCTTGCTTGGTTGCACCTGACCCCAGTTATTCATCCATCTAAATTTTTTCACACTTGTGTGACTCCATAGCCCAATGTCCCTTTTCTGCTGCCTCAACCAAAAATATTCAAACAATCCTCATCTCTATAACTAGCCTAATATCCACACTTATATTTATCAAGCTATATCTAACAAAGAGAGCCCTCTCTGGGTCTAGGAAAGCTAGGTCCTAGACTCCAAAGTTGGTTTGATGTTTCTCTCTATAGTTATGTTTTCAGCCTTCAAAAATTACAGGGTGATAACACCTTCTTCCCATGCTTCATTGGTTTCTTCTTCTATATCCCTTTGGTTTGATGTGGGAAAGCACTCATCATCATCATCTGTTGTTATTACCTTTTTGGAATCTGTGCATGCTTCAACAGTCACTACATCAATAAATTCAACAAGTTTTCGAAGTCTGTTATTGTAAAATTTGTATCGTTTTCTTCTAAAGGAGTAACTAAGAAGAATCCCTTCATATTCTCTAGCTTCAAACTTACCAATATTTTCATCATTATTTTTGATAAAACATTTACTTCCAAAGACTATAAAATGCTTTAGAGTAGGATGCTTACCATACCAAAGTTCAAAAGGAGTTTTTTCACTATTTACACGAACATGATCTTTGTTGAGAATATTTACTACGGTATGTGCTAATTCACGCCATAATGTATGGTGTTTCAGACTCATCAGGCATAGCACAAGCCATTTTCTGAATTTTTCTATTCATCATTTATGCTACCCCATTTTAATGACAAGTTATGGCTACATAAAACTACCTTTTGATGCCATGTTTTTCACAGAAATAATAAAATTCATCTGATATTAATTCTCCTCCTCTATCGGATCTGAGGCATTTGATTTTTAGATTTAACTCATTTTCTAATAATGCTTTAAATACTTTTAATTTATCAAATTCTTCATCTTTGTATTTTAATAATCCAATCCAACACATTCTAGAGAAGTCATCAATAAATAATATGAATTATTGTTCCCCTTGAGGTGACTTTTTCCTTACTGGCCCACACAAATCAGTATGAATAAGTTCATGAGGATTACTTGTTGATCCTTTTTTGGCATTGAATTGTACCCTAGTTTTCTTACCAAATTGACAAGACTTGCATATAGTACTTTCTGGCAGGTTGATGTTGGGAAAATCATGAACAACTTTAAGCTTGCTTGATTTGTGTAATTGAGAGAACCTTAGATGTCCCAACCTTCTGTGCCATAGCCAACTTTCCTCTAGTTTTCCTAAGTAACATTGTTCCTGACCGCCTTTCAAGACATAAATATTACTTGGAGTTTTTGTTCCCTTTATTATGGTCTTCCTTGTGTCAAGTTCACGAACCACACATTCTTTTAATCTGAAAACAATGTCGTTTCCTTGGTCACACATTCGACTAACACTCAACATCATATGCTTTAATCCATCGACAAACAAAACATTACCAACTTTAACCTTTTATTTTAGAAAAAAACATCCTTTACCTTTAATGAGAATAGGTGAGTCATTTCGAAAAGTAACATTCTTTTCTTTCTCTAATTCATTTTATGAACTGAGCTTATATTTATCACATGTCATGTTTTTTGAGCATCTATTGTTAATATACCACTGATTTTCTTGATCTTCTGCATAGAATTCTATACAAAAACTTTTAGATTCTAAGTCCTTCCTTTTCAATACCTTAGAAGTTATTGTTATCTCCTTTTCAGATGTTGGTTGTATTTTTCTCTTGCATTCAGATTACTCATGTCCAAAGTTATTTTAAAATGAGCATTCAATTTCACATTGAAGAGGTGAGAAATTATTATAGGTGTTTTTCTTTATTCCTGTCTCATTCCTTTGTTTTCTTGCTTCCCTAGTCATGATGATTTTGTATGCAACACATTGAGCAACTTTATGACAAAAATTATGGCATGAAAAACATTGTCCATTAAAGTAAACATGTATGTGATCATAGTATATTCTGGTGTTGTTTACCTTTTGATTGAAGCTTATGTTGTTATTTATCCTTGGATTAGAGCATGCATGATTTACCTGTGAAGTATCTTTATTTTTTTGCTGAAGGCTGGTATTTTGTTGACTGCTTTTTGCTGCATTAAGATAGGTTCTTGTTATTGTAGAGGGTTTTTCCATCTTTGATGTTTCTCCACTATATCCAAGACCCGTCTTCATAAGAGGAGAGCGTTGTAACTTGATGATTTCATCTAACGTTTCGGAACCTTTAGAAAATCTAAAATTTAGATTTTTAATCTTCTCAAGTTCCTTTCTTAGACATACAATTTCACATTCTAGCTTTTCATTATACTTCTCCTTTTCTATGAGTTGTTTCTTTAAAGTATCTATAGCTATTTTATCTTCTTATAAACATACTTTAAGCTAAGTGATTTCTTAAAAAAAAAAAAAATTCCTTTTCTTCTAAAGCATCCATGAATTTATCATCAAACTCATTAATACTGCTTTCAAACGGTATGAGTAATTTAAAATCTTGATCAGACTCTCCCTCTTCACTATTTTACCAACCATCACTATCTTCATGAGTATACTAACTTCTCTTGTTTTCAAATCGTTTCCTATTCCCTTTTTTAATTTATTTTTCCTTTCCATGATTTTCTTTATAAAGAGACTTAGCAGCATAATGACCAACTCTACCACAAGCAAAGAACTTGAAGGGAAGCTTACCTATGAACCTTTCGGTGCCTAGTTGGAGTTTCTTTGCAAAATTTTCCTCATTTTCATCTGATATATAAATTGATTCCTTGTTTTCTTCCTTTTGTTTTTCTCTTGTAGCTGCTTTGAATGCAACTTCTATGATTTCTGAGGGACCTCTTTTTCTAATTTCAAACGCTGTTAAAATCCCATGGAGTTGAACAACAATAAGGTTCTGCAGATCCTGCTTTTCTTCAATGGAAGACACTTTTGAATCAAATTTTGGAGTTAGATATCTTAATATATTCTCTACTAAGGTTGAGTATTTTATATCTTCGCCCATATTTCTCATACGATTCATAATCTCATCTACTCTTAGAAATAAACTTGCAATACTTTCATCGTTATGCATTTTGAGAGTTTCATATTGAATTCTAAGAGTTTGAAGTTTAACACTTTTTACCTTATCATAACCTTCATAGCTCTGGATGATCTTGTCCCATATTTCCTTTGTTGAATTTAGCTTCATGAATTTTACAAATTTTGATTATGTTAGGCTTCCCAATAAGGCATTGACAGATTTTGCGTTGGTTACATATTTCTTCTTTCCTGCCTCATCCATGGGAACAAAGGCTGGATATTGATAACCTCCTTCTACGATTACCCATACATATTCTCCAAGAGAATGTAGATAGTATCTTTTTCTTGTCTTCCAGAAAAGTAGATTACTTTTTTTGAAGAGTGGTGGCCTGATAGATGTTGTCTCTTCTTGATGTCTCATCTTGGTGGATCTTCCTTCAAGTGATCAAGCTTCTTCTCAAGGACCAGCACTGAAACCAATTGTTGGGAGAAATAGTGAGAAGGAGGGGGGGGGGGTGGTGAATCAGTATTTAGGACATACATAAACTTTTATTTTATTCTTATTTCGGTATGCTTCTTTTTTGAAGTATACTTGTGTATGTACGCAACTTTTATGCAGGAAACTAGCGTATATTCAGTAAACTTCTATTTCATTTTAATCTTCATCTGTTTGTATTAAACCAGTATATCAGTGATTCATCATGTTGGAAATACTAAGAGGGAGTGAATCGATATTTCTTTTCAATTATTATTTTTACCTTAGATCACTTATATTTAGAAAAAAAAAATGAACAATAAGAATAAATGCTCCAACCCTTTACTTCGTTAAGATATATTTGGTTATACTTCACGGCTCCCAATGTCTTCTTCAACGAGCCTTGTCAATCTTCAGTTATCCCCTCACTTAGTATCCATGTTACGTCATCAATGAAAACCTTTATCTTTTCACATGAAGGTGTCTCTGTTGTCCTTCAAGATACCCAATCAAAATCTCCAAGGTCACTTCATGATGGCTTCAATGCATCACTCCACTAATATCTCCAAGGTAGCATCTAAAAGTCCTCCAAATATCTTCAAGTATCCTTCAAGGTTTCTTCAATAGCTTCAATATATTCTTCAAAAGTTAAGTTTCTTCAAAAACTATTCAAACTATGCTTCAAGAAGGTCTTCAATAAGCTCCCTCAAGAACTTTGCAAGCTACTACAAAAGGTCTTCAAAATTCTCTTCAAACAAGTCTTTGACACTTCAAGGTTTCTTCAATATTGGTTCAACAAGACTCCTTCAACAAGGTTCTTCAAAATCTAACACTCTCTTCTCTCCAATAGTGCTTTTCAAGGCTACAAAAACACTTCTTCAAACACAAGCTTGTACATTGTCACCCTCAGGCAATTCTAAATTGATGGAAGGCAATTATTATGCTTCAGATTCCCAATATTCTCATTGTTAAGATCTTCTTCACTTGTACAAACTTCCAAGTTCACTGTTCAATACTTCAGAATGCTCCAAGGTTGTCCTTCATCTAGAATTGATTTACTCCTTTTTCAAGGGTAAAGACTGCTTCAAGATGTTTACACAATGTTGCTTTAAGGATTATTCAAGAAAAAATTGTTAATATATTTTCTCACCAAACTCCAAGGGATCTTCAACTGTGCTTTGAGATGATTCAATGGGGCCTTCAATCAATATTTCAAAGGTATATACAAATTTTTTATAATGTCTTCAATAAGGGCTTCACAAAGTTTGTTCTTACATAAGTATTCTTCAATTTTTCTTCATACTTTCACCCAAAAAATCATGAAAAATAGGTTTGAGCTCCTTACAAGCATCACTGCCTACCAACCTTAATGCCACAGCAAGCCCGAGCCTTAGATGAACAACAATTTGAGCTCCAAAATGCTAGCTTTTTGAGCCTCTATAATTGGTTTGTGTTAAGGTCTGAATTTTGGGCACCCAACATGTCTGAAAACTGAGTTTTGTTTGCCACAAAGTTCTCCCACGAAAATGTTATCCACAGACCCGAGTCATAGCAATCACCTTGCCCAAACATAAATATAATTAGCTTGAATGATAGAAAACAACCCAAATATATTCTTCTCGACTTGCTTGTTTTTTTGTCTTCTTATGTGGCTTCTCTCTGAAATATTCATCGAAAAATGATGGCAAAATGAAGTTTCTATCCTCATATTTATACACATATTGCATTTAAGGTGAAGAGACACGTCACTTGGTGAGAGGCCGACATGAGTAGGCTGGCACAGGTTGGCTCAAGGACAGAAATGTTTCCTTCACTTGAAAAATTCATATCTCCAAAACCGCTTGGAGTTTCTGGCCAAGTAAGAATTCGTTAGAAAGCTAAAATTATGATCTAAATGTTGGTGTAGGCACTATTGGGGTCGTGTGATTTGGAATATTGACATACCAAATGACAAGGCAACATCAAAACCACTTTAGAATCCTAGGATCTAGCCCTCCTAGATTCGGAGAGGGATCTCTCCATATGTGTTTTAGAATGATATACTTTAAGACTTATGATATGATATTAGGCTAGTTATGAAGTACAAGGGATTTGTTTGTTTTTGGTTGGGAATCATTAAATGAGAAGGTCATGTGAAGTGAAGGAGGAAATAAGTGGAAGGATGTTTCAGCATGGGAAGATAGGTCAAAAAACAATGCTAAACCATTACTATGGAGTCATAAAAGGGTTTACTTGCACAACAACTATTCAAGGGTTTTCATAGGGCAAGTCATCTATATCAGAAGATATTTTAGGTTGAGTTTGTGGTATGAAACATTAAGAAGTGTGGTGAAAGAAGCAAACATATAATAAAACGAAGGGAAGCCTAAGATCAGGCAAGGAATTTTAACCTATCCTACTTTTGACATACTCTCAAGGTAAAACATTTAATATAAACATAAAAAGTAACCTAAGATCAAGTAAGGACTTTTAACCTATCTTGCTTTCGGCATACTCTTAAGGGAAATATTCAAAACAGTTGTTTAAGACTAAGCAAGGGACAAGGCTAACAATAAATTTCCTTGATGAGGACTCTACTTAGCATGCAGTGAAAAGATCATTCAAGAACAACATATCAAGTTCTACTCAGCAAGACATGGGCTCACCAACATTCTTAACTGGTTATACTCTATTGATTCATCCTCAAACACACATTTAGAAGAAAACATAAAGATAAAGGTTATCAGTCAGAATTAGGGTACTTTAGAAGTAAATCCTAATATATATTTTACTGCTCTTTATCAGAGAATATGAACAAAGTGGAAACATAAGGAGGATAACAATAACAGTGAGAAAAAAATCACCAATGATTTAGATCAGGATCCAGTGAAATCTGCTTGTCTATTTGATGTCCAAAACTAGTTACATAATTTGAGTCCAATATCTTTTACAGTCTGATACTTCTCTTCCCAGCCTACTATATTACAACTACTCAGTAACTCTTACTCAATAACAGTTCAACAATTAACAATTTTCCAACCCTTTACAATGATTTTTCTGTGAATACATATAGGTGAGAGAGGAAGAGTGTTGAAGGAAAGATCATAAATGTCAGTTAAGACAGAGAGGAAAAGGTATTTGAATTCCCATTCTGCTTAATGACCATTGCATTAACTGATTGTACCAATTTAGTAGTTTTTCTGTATTTGAGGCATATCTGGTAGGCTGGTAATAACTCCAAAGTGTGTTCTTTAAAGATAAATGTGGTCGAAGTACTCTGTTTGACCTCTGTGACAAGTAACTGTCATATTTTGGTTCTGAGGCCTCCCATGACCATGCAATAACTGTTCTGACATTTTTAATGAGCTTCTGTCATCAGGATGGCTATCACGGTGTATTTGAAAAGAAAAGTAGACTACAGTTGTCCTTACGGGTCTCTGAGAGGTAATTGGCCTCGCTGATGTGTCCTTTGGAGGCTTTCTTTGGCTAATTGTTTTGACCTTAATTGATTTGTCTTCAACTGTGCTTTATCTTTGAAATTTAGTGGTAAAGTCCTTGATCTTCAGGCTTTGATTTAACCTTTAATCCTTAATTTCTTTAATTTCCACTGTTCTCCATTGATCTTTGACGCTTGCTGGCAGGTGTCTCTTTCTGCGCTGGAGGGTTTGCTGTGTAACCAATGCCCATGACGCATTGATTTAAAACTTTGGAAATTCGACACTTTATGTCCCTTTTTTCTTTTATTTTTGGTCGTTGAGGATCGTCACCCTCAGCCCTGTAACTGGATTTCTACTGTGGGATGGCTTTATAAATTAACCGCCATGAAAACCTGCAACAAATATTAAACATATTATATAAAACCTGCGTGGGGGCTTAACTTCTTCAGAGGGCTTTGGCGGAGGCGGAGGAGCTTTGCAGAGAGGTGGAATGCAAGCGAAGGATGTTTCCATGGTGAAAACCACAAAGACCAGGGTTCCAAACTGAGCTTGGCGCGAAGAACAGGATTGGTGGTTTCAGGAATACTGGAGACGGTATTCGTGCGAGGTCAAGGAGGTAAGTGGTATTATATGAAATGGATGCGATACGGTCAAGAGGTTGAGGCGTGCCACGGGAAAAACCGCCTATTTCACGTTGAAAATGGGTTTTGGACAGCTATGGAAAAATGGGTGCGAAAATGCCTGTGGGCCATTGGATCTGGGGGGGGTGGCAGATCAACGATGGAGATCACGAGGAAACATGATGAAAGGCCCCAACGTGGTCAGGTGGGACTAGCGGGATTATATGGAAAATTGAAAGAAAATACACATAGTGGGGGCACTTGAGGTACAGACGGGCTTGTGGGTCGGGCGCCTCTGCAGTAAATTTGGACCATGGGATGAATATCTCCCATAGTCAAAGGAGTCAACTGCGGGGGCACTCATATAGTTTACCTTTGTGTTGAAAGTGCCTGTTGGTGGAAGAGGAGGTGAATCAATGCGGACCGTCGGATCTGTGAGATGGACGGTCAGGATTAACTTCAGCGGATTGGCGATCGGCGGAGAAGAGGATCCGGAAGGAGGTTTTTGGAACTACGATGTGCCAATGGGAGAGGAAAATGCGATGGATGGAGGACCGTCGGATCGGGATTGATATCGACGGTGGAGATGTGATTGAAGCTTCACATATTGGCAATCCAGGCAGGCGGGATGAGGAATTGTGGAAGGAGCGATTGCGATGCACAATCGTCAATGGACTTAGTGCTTGGTCATGGAGCGCGGTCTTATGGTGGAAAATGGCTCAAGCTCAAGCCAGTGGGGGCTTAAAGGTCTGCTTTATGAAAAAGTTGATTTTTAAGGCCGAAATGGGGTTTTTTGAGGGTTTTGAGGGGTTCTGATTGGGTAAAAGAAAGGTTTTTAACCAAGTAAAAGAAGATTTACAAGGTTTAAAAGGGATCTTTGGGGAAAATAAGGGATAAAAATGGAATAAATGGGTGAAATGAAGGGGGTTTTAGAGGGATTTTCCAAAGGAAAAAATGATGGAAAATGGGTCTAAAAATAGTCTCTTTTATAACAGCAGGGCTTTCTTTGAAGGTTTTGAAGTGAAGATATCAAAGAGGTGGATTTTTTGGACAAGGGACACAACAAGGATTCAATAACTTACAGATTTTCTGCAAATTTGTTTCTTGAAGACTAATAGACCTGTTTTAGCCATCATAGTATATGAAAAATTTATAGATGGTTAACAGCGGCTCCACTTGGGGATGGCAGCTCCTTGGAGGTGTCAAGAACCTCAAAAATTTTATCTTTGGAATGTAGACCAATTTCCTGCATTTTGATAATCCTCTTTCTTCTTTGATCATGCTGCTTGAAAAATGATCAATCATTACATTATAACAAATCAATTTTCCCCAAACAACTACCTACACAGCCTACTTCCCTAACATTTTTTCTTCAGCAGGGTGCACTTGGACTTGAAAACCTTTAGACATCAACATTTTCTTCTTTTATTGAAAGCAGGAAACTAATCTAAATCTGCCCTTATAACTTCCAAGAGTCCAGATTAAACAGTTGGACTCAAAAATTCTTTACCTAACTACTATCTGTCAGGATTAAACTTTCTGACAGATCTGCATTCTCTACATTCTAAAACAGAAATGGAAAACACAGTCAAACCAAGATTAAGCTGTCTGATTTTCTGTGATGGTTATGCCATTAAAAACAAACTGCACATAGACCTTTATTTGCAGAAAAGTAAAACGAGACTTGGAAGGCTTAAGATCTGAAACAATGAGAGTCCTTCCTTCTTTCTTTCAGCTCTGAGTTGATCTTTTAGAGTTGTCTTCTCCTTCTTTACCTGGTTCAAGTTTTCAACATGTTAGCACTAGTCTTCTTTGTATCTTTGGCTCAGGTTTTGATCTGATTAGAGCCATTCCTTTTCTATCCTAATCTAACCTACTGATAAGCCAAGATTAAACTGTTTGGGAAATCTGAATCACTAACCTATTAGCAGTAAATTGAAATCTATCTAGTCATGATTAGGCTGTATGAATAAATAGCAGTGCTCTTTCAAGTAGTGACATTTAGGCTTGCACACTTTCATATTTTTCTTTATTTTTGGTATGGGGTTGTACCTTTCTTGTTTTTCTAATCCGCCCTCTTTTCTCTTTTCTATTTTTTTTTTATTTTTTCTTTTTTTCTTTTTTTTTAAACAAAATAAAGCAATGATATTTACAATGAAGAATGAAAGCTTTAAACTGAGAGTTTAGTAGAAATAATGCTTGAGCATCCTGCCATTGACAGGACCTTCAAACAGGTATGTACCATCCAACTCTTGTAGAAAAAATGTGTTATGACCAAAGGCAGATTGAATGATGTAAAGCTCTTACCATAAATTTTCAAACTTGCCATGTTTGCCCTTATCTTCTCTCCTAGAATCCCATTTGAGTACTTTGTCACCAATCTTGAAATCACTGGCCTTTTTCCTCTTATCAAATATCTTTTTGATATTATCTTGTACTTTTTATGCTCTGTTATAAAATTCTTCCTTGGTTTGCTGAAGATATATGGTCTGATTTATCCTTCTCATCATGCTATCTTCCTCTGATTGTATTTCTTGGACAAACTTCATCACTAGCACTCCTAAACTGGTAGGAAAAACTGCATCTACTCCATAAACCAGCTGATAGGGATACATTCCAATTGATTTCTTTGTTGTCAATCTATCTGCCCATAAAGCATGTACTAGCTTGTTGTGCCATGACCTCTGATTTTCTTCCAACGGCTTCTTTATTATGTTTATCAAGCTCTTATTGGAAGATTCTGCTAACCCATTACCTTGAGAGTAATAAGTTGTGGAATGACCAAGCACAATCTGATATCTGTGACAGAAATCAACCATCTTTTTAGAACCAAATGCAGCAGCATTGTCAGTGATGATTTTCCTAGGACAGCCAAATCTAGATAGGATATGGTCTTCAAGGAATTTTATGATAACTGAGTCTATGGCATTCCTAGAAGGGATGGCTTCTATCCATTTGGTGAAATAATCAGTGGTTGTTAGTATCCATCTATGTTTGGTAGATGAGGTAGGATGGATTTCCCCAATGAAGTCTAGGCCCCACTGTTGAAAAGGAGCTTCAACAGTGATTGGTTGCAAGGGTAAGGGAAGCAGTTTTCTCTTGCCTTCAAAGATTTGGCATTTGTGGCAGGCAACTATCATTTTGTGGACATCTTGAAAGAGGGTGGGCCAGTAATAGCCAGCTCTAAGGATTTTATTAGCAGTGGTTTTCCAATTTAGGTGGCCCCCACATTCTCCTTCATGAAACTCATGCTCGATCCTATTTGCATCAACCTCAGGCAAACATTTAAGCAATAAACCACTGGCATTCTTCCAATATAGATATTTATCTAAAATGTAGTAATTAACAGCCTTTAATTTCAAGAATATTGCTTTTGTTTTAGACAAACCAGGAGGGGCATTGAGGTTAGTAAGCACATACAAAATATCAGCGTACCAAGATGAATTGAGGAAATGATCCTCAATAAGTGGGGTTGGTAATTCTTTCTACCCACCTAATGCATCTATCATGTTTATATCAAGTGTTTGCAAGTTAGATTCAACCATTAATTGTGCTAGGCCTTGACCCTTGATGAGTCTAGTGGGTTTAATTTCCAAATCATATTCCAGTATCACAACAATCCACTTTCCTCTTTTGCCATTGGGGTCTTGTGACAAAATGTCTTTTACCACTACATGAGGCACAAATGCAATAATGTGAGAGTGTAAGATATAAACTCTGAAATCCTTCAAGGCTTTGACCAATGCATAGGCCTGGTTTTCCATGATATTATATTTCAGAGGTGCATCTCTTAATGCCTTGCTGAAAAATGCAATTGGCTGCTCCTTTCCTTCTGGATTTTTCTGTAATAGGACAATGGCCACATTATATTCTGATGCAAGTGAAAATATGAGGAAGTCCTTAGTGAAATCAGGACTGATAAGAACCGGTGCTTGGGTAAGTGCATGTTTGACCGCTTCAAAGGATTTCTTTGCTTATGAGGTCCATTTAACTCCTATCTCTTTCTTTAGCATGTTTTCCATGTTCCTAAGGAGTTTTTCTAGGTTGGGTATGAACCTTCTTAAGAAATAAATCTTTCCAATGAAAGATTGAAGTTCTTTGATTTTTCTGGGGTGACTGATCTGCAATATACCTTCAACCCTTTTTGGGTCCATTTTAATCCCTTTTTCAGATATGATGTGACCAAGAAGTTTACCCTCTTTGGAAAAATCTCTTCTTAGGATTTAAAGATAGCCCAAATTTTCTACATTTCTCAAAGACCTTTCTTAGGTGTACTAGGTGTTCTTCATCTGTTTTGGAATAGACTGTAATGTCATCTAAATAAATCACAATGAAGTGGCCTATTTCTTCTGAGAAAGAAATGTCCATGGCTCTCTGAAAGGTGGCACCCGCATTCATTAATCCAAAATGAATTTTCACATACATGAAAGTGCCCCAAGGAGTAGTGAAGGCTATTTTCAGTTGATCATCAGGAAGTACCAATATCTGATTATATCCTGAAAATCCATCTAGCAAAGAAATCCTCTTGGAACCAACTACCCTTTGTAAGATGTGCTCCATTTTAGGCAGGGGATAGTTGTCCTTTAATGAGGCTTTGTTCAAATTCCTAAAGTCAATACAGAGCCTTATTTCTCCTGTTTTCCTTCTTACATCTACAAGATTAGATACCCACTCTGATTATCTCACAGTGACAATAATTTCAGCATCATACATAGGTTTTATTCTGCGTAATTTCCGCCTAAATGGTTTCTGGTTTTCTTTAAGCGGTATCTTGTGATGAATGGTCTCTGTGTCATATGCCTTTAAATCCTCATATCTCCAAGAAAATACATCATAAAACTCTTTAAAAAACTCAATATATTTCAGTTTCATGTGAGCTGGCAATGTTTTGGATAACTTGATCATTTTAGGCTTGTCTTTACTGCCTATATTGCATTCCTCAATATCGGATTCAGTGGGTTCTATTGTTGGTTTCTTGGCAATGTCATTAAAATCAAACAAGTCTTCTAAAGGTGCTATTCCTTTGGATAAGCCTATGTCTTTAGACTGTAGTACCTCTATGTCTTCTTTTCCTGAGTTTATGTACTCTTCTGTTTGATTTTTGAATTCTCTGGTTAGAATATTTATTTCTGTAGCGGGAGGAGGTTCTTTTTCAACAAGTTGTTCCTTATTAAGAAAATCTTTATCATACTTTGAGTCTGAATTTGGAAATTCAAACTCATTTCTAAATTGCAGGAAGTCTTCTATCTGTTTATCTCCCTCAAAGACCTGCCAATACTTTTCATTGTCTGGGACAACTGGTCTATATTTCACTTGGACTATAAACTTTTTGTTGTCATAGGGTCGTTGACATGAACTGGTAGCACAAGCTAAACCATTGGCAAGAATGTTTTGGCTTCTAGGGACAAAAACAAGTTCATATTCCTCAAAAGTTTTCAAAATGTCCATGGCATCATTTCTATAGGCTCTTATTCTTGGATTTTTGGCAGTGTACTCTCCATTTGTTTTCCTAATGATCAGTTTATAATCTCCATGAACAACTATCCTCTTGGCTCCTAATTTCTTCAATAATTGTAGTCCTAAGAGGAGTGCTTCATACTCTGCTATGTTATTTGTGCATTGGAATTTTAGCTTGTATGAATGGCTTTCAGCGTAATTATTCTTTGTGTTGTGAAGCCACACACCTGCTCTTGCACCAGTTCTATTACAAGACCCATCAAAACTCATACTCCAAAGAGGGCTAGTTTCAGGCTTGTTGTTGTTTTCATTCATGTACCCTTTGTCCTGTGTGTTCTGACTGTCATTATGCAGTTTTATGGGTTCTACAGCATGTTTATGTTGGTCTTGTTCATTAAAGTTTTCATGGAGTTGAGGCCTTTCTTCTTGACCTTTGTGATTTGCACTAAGCTGATGGGCAGTGGGTGGTTCATACTCTCTGTTTTGATTGTTGTAATTTTCAGAATTGGAAAACTATTTGAGAGCCTCTCCCTCCCTATTCCCTCCTTCCATATTTTCGGTTATGTTGGGTGATTGCTCACCTTCTAACTCTAGTTCACCAAATATTTCATCATTGCAAAGAATGAATGAGTCTAGGTCTATATGGAAAGAATAAAGAGGGGAATTTTCTGATTTTTCTTGACTACTCACCATAAATTTCATGTGTGATTCCCTATAAAGTCTTCTAAGTTGACTGAAGACAGGGGTGGTGGCATATGTCATGTCCATTTGCATGGTACCTTGAAGCTTAGCACCCCATGATCTTGAAAGAAGCATACCATATTTGGGGGGCACATCAGCCACTACCACATCCATCACTATGAATTTGGCTATGATTTGGGTCAAGTTTACACAAAGATCTTTGATCAGGCCTAAGCATTTAGAATACAAATCTTTATATGGTCTGGTTATCTCAAGGCCTAATCTCTCCATGATTACTTTGGGCATGAGGCTATGAGAAGCCCCTGAATCATGCATAGCATTGTGTAAAATCTTATCATGGATATTCAAACTGACAAAGAAAGGAGGAACCACTCCTTCTTGGAACTTTCCTTCAATTTTAGGCCCAAATAAAAGGGTTGGTTGATCATCATTTAAGTTCATAGAGTCATTATTTTCTTCTATGTTCAAAGCTTTTAACACCTGACATTTATATACATATTGAGTGACTAACTCAGTGAGGGGGATAGAGATATTGATTTTAGCAATTTCACTTTCCAAACTGAAAGGGAACTGATTCTTTGAAAGGCTCAAATCTATCTTGTTAGTCACTAACTTATCAGCAAATCAGCTTGCTAGTTTTTACTATGTACATCAGTTGCAACTTTTTTTATAGGGGCACTAGCTGAAGTGCTAGTGCTGCTAGGGTCAACACTCTGTTTATCAGTGGTTTGAGTGCCTTTGCCCTTGTTTTTACCAGAACTTTCAGCTGTTGTTTTGTTTTTTTCAGCAGCCTTTCTAACCACCTTTTCAGATCTGTTTTTAGCAGCAGTTTCAGAGGTCCTTGTTTGGGTAGTTTCTTGGTTCTTTTTTCTCCTAAGTTCATACTGTTTATGGACCTACATGATAGCATTCTCAAAGCCTTGCCTATAGTCCTTAGATTCTAAGCCTTCATAATCATAATATGTATATGTGGCCTAGTCATCCTCTGTGAAAAAGGTAGAGTCTTCATTACTTACTCCCAGCATGTTTATAATAGTTCCCTCTGGCTCTTCTATCATTCCCTCATCTTCATCAACATAATTTTCTTGGAATGGAGGTCTGATTTGTTGATCAGTATCTCTTTGTCTAATCTGAGGGGGTTTCTCCTAGAGTTCTGGTTCTGATTTTGAGGTTGGTTCCTATTCTGATAATTTTTCTGGACAGCTAACCTCTCCATCATTCTTTCTAACCTGTCCATGTTCTTGGCTAGATGGTCTAATTTTGAGTCAAATATGGAAGGTGCAGTGTCTTCCCTATATGTTACTTTCTTTTCAGTCCTCATCCTAGCTCTCTTCTCAATCAGATTTGCTTCCACTCTAAGAGCTCCCTTCTACATGTATTCTAAAGTTGAGGGATCCCTTTCTCTTAGTTGATAGGCCATTTCGGGATCAAATCCTTCAGGGAATTTTTCCAAAGCTGAGCCTTGTGAAGGTTTCAAATCTGGGGGTAGTGCGTTATAAACACTATTGAATCTAGTGCAATAATTTTGAACACTTTCCCCAGGGTTTCTTTTGAGGTTTTTGTAATCTGAAAGTATTTGGAGAGGGTTCTTCCTAATTTCCCATTTGTTTATTAATGTTTGATGTAAAGAAGGGATATCATTTATACTATTAGGAGTTAAACCCTTAAACCATTTCTTGGCTTCTCCTCCTAAACTTTGGGCAAATATTCTCATCTTAATGGTCTCATCTTCTATTTCCATATAATCAAATGCATCATTCATTTTATCTATGTGTTGTTGAGCATTAGTGGATTCACTTCCAGTGAAATGGGGAATTCTAGACTGATATTCATTGGGTAAAGGAACCATAGGTTGTGGTAACACTAGGGGAGCATACCATGCTTCCATGATAGGATTTTGTGGGAGGAATGGAGTGGTTTGAATAGTCGGTATATGGATGACAGAAGTGCTTGGACCAGCAAGAGACTGTTGAGCATATTTGGGGTGAGAGAAACCAAATTTATGAATGAAATGAAGATCGGGAGGTGTGGATGGAGGAGTTTCTCTGCTGCTAATATGTTGGCCACTATGTTGTGGTGAACTTGGAGGCTCACAGTCTGTCTAATCTATACCACTAAGTGACTTGGTTCTTGGTAAAATTCTTGAAAAGGGTAAGTCGACTTGGGTATCTGATAAAGCTGTAAGGTCTTCAGGCATGAATTTAGCTTTATGAATGGGTCTGACAATAGTTGGATCCCTAGATACAGGAGACTTCCTAAGAATGCTTTCTGGATTATCAACTATTTCAGGAGGATTTGGGTCAAGATAAGCTCTGGTATGAATTCTTCTTGAAGCCAGTATGTTAAGATTCAGACCCAAAGAGAAGAAATTTAGCTAGATATGACAATCTTTAGAGGCTAACTAGTCTTTAACAAAGAAAACTTAATCTTCAAAGTTTCCTAATCATGGGTGAGCATGATGTTTTAATGGTAAGGTGGACTGCCCCAGTGGAGTCTTTGTGAAACCAGGGGTAATCAGTAGGTGTACTGATCACCAATGGAGTCTTTTGGTCTTTTATGGGTTGTGGAGTCGCCAGGTGGATGATTTCAAATGTTTTAAGATGAGTTGTTGTCCACCATCAGTAATTAACTACCAATCTAAGGTTTTTGTGGGTCTTCTGAGCTCTTAAGGATGTCTAAGATGCAATTTACTCAGAAGTTCCCCAGTGGAGTCGCCATTTTGTTGGGGTATTGTGATTTGGAAAATTGGCATACCAAATGACAAGGCAACAACAGAACCACTTTGGAATCCTAGGATCTAGCCCTCCTGGATTCGAAGAGGGATCTCTCCATATGTGTTTTAGAATGATAAACTTTAAGACTTATGATATGATATTAGGCTAGTTATGAAGTACAAGGGATTTGTTTTTTTTTGGTTGGGAATCATTAAATGAGAAGGTCATGTGAAGTGAAGGAGGAAATAAGTGGAAGGATGTTTCAGCATGGAAAGACAGGTCAAAAAAACAGTGCTAAACCCTTGGGCTATGGAGTCATAAAAGGGTTTACTTGCACAACAACTATTCAAGGGTTTTCATAGGGCAAGTCATCTATATCAAAAGATATTTTAGGTTGATTTTGTGGTATGAAACATTAAGAAGTGTGGTGAAAGAAGAAAACATATAAGAAAACAAAGGGCAGCCTAAGATCAGGTAAGGACTTTTAACCTATCCTACTTTTGACATACTCTCAAGGGAAAACATTTAAGATAAACATAAAAAGTAACCTAAGATCAAGTAAGGACTTTTAACCTATCTTTCTTTCGGCATACTCTTAAGGGAAATCTTCAAAACGGTTGTTTAAGACTAAGCAAAGGACAGGGCTAACCATAAACTTCCTTGATTAGGACTCTACTTAGCATGCAGTGAAAAGATCATTCAAGAACAACATCTCAAGTTCTACTTAGAAAGACATGGGCTCACCAACATTCTTAACTGGTTATACTCTATTGAGTCATCCTCAAACACACATTTAGAAGAAAACATAAAGATAAAGGTTATCAGTCAGAATTAGGGTACTTTAGAAGTAAATCCTAATCTATATTTTACTGCTCTTTATCAAAGAATATGAACAAAGTGGAAACATAAGGAGGATAACAATAACAGTGAGAAAAACATCGCCAATGATTTAGATCAGGATCCAGTGAAATCTGCTTGTCTATTTGATGTCCAAAACCAATTACATACTTTGAGTCCAATAGCTTTTACAGTCTGACACTTCTCTTCCCAGCCTACTATATTACAACTACTCAGTAACTCTTACTCAATAATAGTTCAACAATTGACAATTTTCCAACCCTTTACAATGAGTTTTATGTGAATAAATATAGGTGAGAGAGGAAGAGTGTTGAAGGAAAGATCATAAATGTCAGTTAAGACAAAGGAGAAAAGGTATTTGAATTCCCATTCTACTTAATGACCATTGCATTAACTGATTGTACCAATTTAGTAGTTTTTCTATCTTTGAGGCATATCTAGTAGGCTGGTAATAACTCCGAAGTGTGTTCTTTGAAGATAACTGTGGCCAAAGTACTCTGTTTGACCTCTGTGACAAGTAACTTTCATATTTCGGTTTTGAGGCCTCCCATGACTGTGCAATAACTATTCTGAAAGTTTTAATGAGGTTATGTCATTAGGATGGAAGTCATGGTGTCTTTGAAAGGAAAAGTAGACTACAGGTGTCCTTATGGGTCTCTGAGAGGTAATTGGCCTCGCTGATGTGTCCTTTGGAGGCTTTCTTTGGTTGATTGTTTTGACCTTAATTGATTTGTCTTCAACTGCAATTTATCTTTGCAAATCAATGGTTAATTCCTTGATCTTCAGGCTTTGATTTAACCTTTAATCCTTAATTTATTTAATTTCCACTATTCTCCATTGATATTTTATGTTTTTTGGCAAGTGTCTCTTTCTGCGCTGGAGTGTTTGCTGTGTAACCAATGCCCATGATGCATTGATTTAAAACTTTGGAAATTTGACCCTTTATTTCCCTTTTTGCTTTTATTTTTGGTCGTTGAGGATCGTCACCCTCAACCCTGCAACTGTATTTCTACTGTGGGATGGCTTTATAACTTAACCACCATGAAAACCTGCAAAAAACATTAAACATATTATATAAAGCCTGAGTGGGGGCTTAACTGCTTCAGAGGGATTTGGCGGAGGCAAAGAAGCTTTGCAAAGAGGTGGAATGTAGGCGGAGGATGTTTCCATGGCGAAAACCACAAAGACCAGGGTTTAGAACTGAGCTTGGCGTGAAGAACAGGATTGGAGGTTTCAGTAATACCAGAGACGGTATTTGCGTGGGGTCAAGGAGGTAAGTGGTATTATATGAAATGGACACGATACGGTCGAGAGGTCGAGGCGTGCCACGGGAAAAACTGCCTATTTCGCGTTGAAAATGGGTTTTGGACTGCTATGGAAAAACGGGCGCGAAAACGCCTGTGGGCCGTTGGATCTGGGGGGGGCAGATCAACGGTGGAGATCACGAGGAAACACGACGAAAGGCCCCAGTGTGGTCGGGTGGGACCAGCGAGATTATATGGAAAATTGAAAGAAAATACACATAGCGGGGGCACTTGAGGTACGGACGGGTTTGTGGGACGGGTGCCTCCGCAGTAAATCTGGACCATTGGATGAAGATCTCTCATAGTCAAAGGAGTGAACTGCGAGGGCACTCATATAGTTGACCTTTTTGCTAAAAGTTCCCGCAAGTGGAACAGGAGGTGAATTAATGTGGGTTGTCGGATCTATGAGATGGACAGTCAGGATTAACTTCGGTGGATTAGCGATCGGTGGAGAAGAGGATCTAGAAGGAGGTTTTTGGAACTGTGATGTGCCGATGGGAGAGGCAAATGCGATGGACGGAGGATCGTCGGATCGGGATCGAGATCGACGATGGAGACATGATCAGAGCTTCGCATATCGGCGATCCAGGTAGGCGGGATGAGGAATTGTGGAAGGAGCGATTGTGATGTGCGATGGCCGATGGACTTAGCGCTCAGTCACGGAGCGTGGTCTTATGGTGGAAAAGGGCTCAGGCTCAATCTAGCAAGGGCTTAAAGGTCCGCTTTATGAAAAAGTTGATTTTTAAGGCCGAAATGGGGTTTTTTGAGGGTTTTGAGGGGTTCCGATGGGGTAAAAGAAAGGTTTTGAACCAAGTAAAAGAAGATTTACAAGGTTTAAAGGGTATCTTTGGGGAAAATAAGGGATAAAAATGGGAAAAATGGGTGAAATGAAGGGGTTTTTAGAGGGATTTTCCAAAGGAAAAAATGATGGAAAATGTGTCTGAAAACAGTCTCTTTTATAATAGTAGGGCTTTCTTTGAAGGTTTTGAAGTGAAGATATCAAAGAGGTGGATATTTTGGACAAGGGACACAACAAGGCTTCAAGAACTCACAGATTTGCTCCAAATTTGTTTCTTGAAGACTAATAGACCTGTTTTAGCCATCATAGTATATGAAAAATTTATAGATGGCTAACATGCACCATAGTGAAATTATGCCTCTAAGGTCGTAAGAACTATTTTTTAACGTGACTGGTAATATCTTTTAAGGTAGGCAATTGGAGGTAGGCAATGTAGACTTCTTCATGGATAGGCTTCCTCTTATTAGGCTTCTTCATCATAGGCTCATGATGTCATCCATGTCATAATGTTATCAAGTGTTCTTCATGTCATGTCCCTAGACATTGTCCATGTCATCAAATGGTCCTCCATCACCCATGTCATCTTGACGTCATACTGGATCCAGTCTTCTTCATTAAGAGTAAGCACATCATCATTAATGGCATCCTTATTGACCAAGAGGCATGACATCATCATTTGGAATCAAGAATCTCAAGTATATTGAGATCTCAGTCAATGTCATATTGACATCAATGACAACCTTAGACCAACACATCATACATTTTGATAAGAATTAAACATGTACAATAATAATAGTATAAAGCATCACACACAAGAAACACACATGAACACCAATATTCAAGGTGGAAACCCAATGTGGGAGAAAGCCACCAATGTTCTATCTTTAATTTTTATTATAATGAAAACTTCTTATAATCTTGTACTGGTGAAGACTCATACCAGCACTCTGGAAGCCACCTGCAGAAGGCTACAACCTTCACTCTTTCTCCAACACCCACTGGAAGGGAGCCCCAACCCCCTGATCTTGTTTACCAGCACCCACTAGAAGGGAGCTCCAACCCCCTAAACCAATCATCAACTACAATTGGAAAGAAGATTTGACTTCCTCACTGAAGGCTCCAACCCTCAACACCATCATGGACCACGTTTCATAAATTTTGACACTGGATCCACCTGCTTCAACACATTACAACTTGTAGGCCAATTTTCATCAAATTTTCAGACTTGAACCACTACCATCAATTAAGCCCAATACTGTATATCAAAACTGAAACTGATCACTATACCAAATCATTTAACCAAACACTAAATCATTAACTCAAACAACCACTGAACCAAACAATAACTCAACCAATCCCAAACTCAAATCAACCAACCTCTTCTTAACATTCAAAATAGTGAGATCATTGTAACCAGAACATCAGTACTGAACCCAAAACACTGCATCAACCTATTGAATCAACTGCAACTGTGATCAATCATATGACAAAATATGTACGCTACTTTTCTTAAAAAAACCTGCGTGTATACGTGTTTTTCATGAATGCAACCTGTGTACAAACCTCAACATACCAAATTCTGAACTACTGTCAATTTGAACTAGACAATGAATTTCATGTAGACATAATGAATCATTCGGCCAAATCACAGATCTCTGAACCCCAGACAATTAGCTGCATCATGGACATTCTGTAGAAATTTGAATAACTGTTGAATTATTCACCGAGATTATCCTGATCACACACTATTTGAGCTTCATGCATAATACATAACCCTTCTACTATTTATCATTAATTGTGGAAATATAAACAATCGCATGCGCACATTAAAACCATAAACAATCACACATATAAACACATTATTTATGGGAAAGCTTAAAGCTGAAAACCCCCAACTATCTGTATATTATAATGATAGAGATCATTTAACAATCATTGTACAAACTCCTCACAAGATCTCAGTACAATCTCCAATTGTTACACACTACACAAGCTTAGATCTAACAAAACACATGCTCCAATCTGCTCCACATGTTAGCCTGCCTCTACTGCGCAATCCAAGATGAATAATGGCCCAATCTGAGTTCGAATCCCTCTGGTGTGCACTACGCAATCCTCATTGGCATCTCCATCAATGTGTGGTGCAAGCTCATGCACCAGTATAGTCACAACTGATAGTCACACTTGCTCTTTCACCTACCTCTCCACTAGTCTCCACTGAAATTGTCCATGCACTGAAGTTAACTGATGTATTCTTTAGTTGATTTATGATTTTATAATTAGAAAATTAATTAATAATTAATTCACACCACTCTCACTAGTGTATCAATCAGTTAGACTAGATAAAACTATCTCAACTATGTTTAACTGAGTTAAACTGAACACAACTCCATTAACTCCTCAATCAACTCCACCAAACTCTGTCACCTGAGTTCTAACTGAAGTCTCCATGCAATAGCTCCACTAAACCCTCGGGAATAGCGTAATTCCTTCTGTCAGCTGCATGTGCCACATCTATGCAGTTAACTGAAGTGCTCCAAGAGGATAAGATAATGTTTAGAGTCCAAATATTATTAAGAGCTAATAATATTCGACATTTCTATTTTTAGACTGGCAATCTAAAAATAGATTCCGCCCAATATGTCTAAAAATAGAAGTCCATCTATTTTTTTCCGACTTGACCAACCATCCACAAATAGCATCCTGCAACTCATAGAACATGATCCATATGTCTAAAAATAGACATAGTCTAAAAATAGACTTTGCGCCAAAAATAGCCTGCGGGCCCACTTAGTGAAGGTGACTCTTTTCACCAAAGCTCATCATCTTGGTGCAATCTCAACACTCCCTCTCAACAAGATAAGGATTATCTGCCACCCCTATCCTGCCTCTGTGGTATTCGAATTTGCTCCTGGTGAGCGCCTTCGTCAAGATATCAGCATCCTGATCCTCCGTGGGAATGTATGAAAGTAACATGATCTTCCGCTGCACACAATCTCTGATATGATGATACTGGATGTCAATGTGTTTAGATCTATCATGAAATACTGGATTAACCGAGAGTTTGATGCAACTCTGATTATCACAATAAGTCAAATTAGGATCCAAGTGTGAACCGAACAACCTGAATAGGATCTTCCTCATCCATATAACCTGTAGGCCAGCTCTGTTACCCATATATAGGCCTCTCTGTTGAGCTGGTGCAGATCATACGCTGCCTTCTTAAGACTGTTGTCAGCAATCCGTCTCAGATGTCTGCCTAAGTATTCTGACTCCCTGTCTGCTCTGTGAAACCCAGATCAACCTCCTATAGGCAATGCAATACTACCACAATCCCTTTGCTATCAGTGTACCTGGATATCAAACATGCCCCACTTCATAAAAGAGCTTGGTAGGCTTAACCATAGCTTGCGAAAGCTGGTTAACTGCATAGCATATATCGGGTCGTGTATTGACCGGATACATAAGCGACCCCACCAACTGTCGATAGACAGTGGCATCCACTACCTCCGCTGAAGTAGCATCCTCCTTCCTCCAACCACCAGGAAGAGGAGTGTCAACGGGCTTGCAGCCATGCATGTTGAACCTCTCCAGAATTATCTCCCAGAGCCTGCACTGAGAAGCAAACGTTATCACTATGACACCCAAATTTAATCCCTCAATAATGAAGAGCCCAGTCCTTTGGTATTCAAACTCCTTTGCAAGATCGGCCTTGCATGAGTGTATGCAGGTTAATCACTGTCAAATTCAATCATCTACATAAAGTACAATGATCAGCAACTCCTCACCCACCACAATGCAGTATAGGTTAGGGTCAGTACACTCTTGTAGAATCCGTCCCGTTGAAATAACTGTCTATCCGTGTGTACCAAGCACGAGGTGCTTGTTTCAACCCATACAACGCTCTCTTGAGCCTACACACATGCAACTCGTTGCTGAAGATCTCAAAACCTTCAGGCTGCTCTATGTACACCTCCTCCTCAATGACTCCGTTGAGGAATGCAGTCTTCACATCCATCTGATGAATGTGCCACCCCATCTGCGCTAAGATAGCAAGAATCGTCCATATGGAAGAATACCTTGCGACAGGTGCAAAGGTCTCCTCATAATCGATCCCCTCAATCTGTGAAAAGCCTCGGGCAACAAATCTTTCCTTGTACTTCTCCACACTCCCGTCAGCTGCCTGCTTCACTTTGTAGATCCATCTCGAACCCACCACTGATTTCCCCTCTAGCCTTGGAACAATCTCCCATGCATTGTTTCTGATAATCAAATCATACTCTTCCACCATGGCATCTACCCATGCGGGGTCCTCCACAGCTTCCTCAAAAGAGGATGGATCTGTCATGATACACTTGCTCATAAGAGCCATGTATCCAGTGTACCGATCAGGTGACTGTCTTTGTCTGCGCTGTGATGTAGGTGCTCCTACAACCTTCTCTGCATCTTGAGCCAGTCGCTCAGCTTCTGTAGTGCGCTTCCGCCCTCTGATGGTTGGCACTGCATGAGTGGTCTCTTCCACTCCATGAACCTCATCTTGTGGTTGATCCACATCCTGAGACTCATCCTTAGGAACTAATAGCTCCTCCTCTGCATGCAAGTGTGGCTCCCTCTCAAGCGAACACTTCATGGCTTTCTCCTCCTGAAATTTGATATCCCGTCGCACAACAGTCTTGCAACTGTCTGGCAAATACACACGATAGTTGTGGGGCGTATCAGTGTACCCCACAAATATTCCAACCTGCGATCATCCTTCTTCCCCAAACGTCTTCGTCACATGAATGCTTGGTGAACCAAAAATCCTCAAATGGGAAATATCAGGCCTCTTACCAGAAAACGCCTCCTCGGGTGTACTCATGCCAAGTATCCTGTGAGGACAACGGTTCTGCACATATACTGCAATATTGCATGCCTCCGCCCACAAGTGTATGGGTAGGCCCTAATCATGCAACATCGCCCATGTAGCACCCACAATCGTTCTGTTCTTCCGCTCAGCAACCCCATTCTGCTGTGGGTTATGAGGTGCTATGAGCTCTCTTCGAATTCCTTTTGCGCTGCAAAATTCCTTGAATTCGCCAGAGATGAATTCACCACCATTGTCGCTCCTAAAAGCCTTCACCTGCTTCCCCGATTCTTTCTCAACTAGTGCCTTGAACTCACAGAACTTTGAGTATGTCTTTCTCTTCTTCTGCATGAAGAATATCCAGCACTTACGAGAAAAATCATCAACAAATATTGCATAATACATGTGCCTTGCTGTCGAAGCTACTGAGAAAGGTCCACACACGTCTGTGTGAATTCTCTCAAGGATCTTCGTGGCGCGACTATCCTTCTCGTGAAAGGTGACTTTCACAAATTTTCCCAAGGTACACCCCTTGCACTGATCTGACTGCGCAAGAGTGTCTTTAGGAAGCCCAGTAGAAATCTGCTGCAGTATCTTCAAGGCTCCATGGTGAAGGTGGCTCAATCTCCGGTGCCACAACTCGCCATCATCCCGGCTCACCACTCCTTCTGCCTTGCCTACCATTGTTGCGCAGCCATCTACCTGCAATTGATAAAGATTCTTAACTCGAACCCCTATCCTCCGGGTCTCACCAGTTTCCTTACTGCGCAGGAAAGCCTTTCCCTCGCTAAAGACAACATCATATCCCTTGTCTTCTAACATCGCCACAGAGATAAGATTCTTCTTCAATCCTTGAACATGCATCACATCCTTCAATACGACGGGTTTACCAGACTCCCTCTCAAATGAAATGGTACCGATACCGGTCGCACTGTATCTAACATCATCGCCCATCTCGATGTGCACTCCAAGATCTTTCTCATCCAGATCAAAAAACAAATCTCGATCTCCTGCATGTGAAAAGACGCACCACTATCCAAAAACCACACTGAACCCATCACACTTGAGACCAAGCATGCAATCAGTGAAAAATCCAGCTCAAACTGTGAGGCTAAGGCCTCTCTAGTTGCAGATCCAGCAGCCTACTTATTTTTCTTCTTCTGCGGACAATTTGTGGCACAATGTCCGTGTTGGTGACAATGAAAGCACTTCACCTTGGACATGTCCTGCTTCTTGCCTTTCGCACCAGAATGAGAAGCTTTCTTTCTCTTCCCCTTCTTTGCTTTGGCAACCAAAGCGCAATTCTCTTCATCAGAGTTCTTTGATGAAGATCTGTCCCTGGTACTCTGCCTTATCTCCTCTTGCACAAGATCCGACCAAATTCACTCCCATCCTGGCAATTTCTCCCGACCATTGACAGAGTCCTGAAAGGAATGCCAACTCTTCGGAAGCCCAAGGAGAGCCAAGCTCACCAAGTCCTCATCATCTGAATTACCCCCACTTCCCATCCTCATCCACCGTGGGTGAACTTCGTGAGGTACTTGGGCATACTGTCGCCGCACCACCACATTTATGGTTACGAGTTATCCTTGAGCGCCAACTTCCTCTGGTCGCTCTTGCTTTGGAATAAATCTGTCAAAGCTTTCCACATCAAGAATGGAGAAGCTTTACCATGCAGGTTGGATACTATGTGATCCTTCATGCCCTCCAACAGAATCCTTCGACACCTTGCTGTCTTCTTTTTCCAAGCTTCAACTACAGCGGCATCAGCAGAAGTAGGCTTTGGAACTTCTTTCTCTATGAACTCCAACAACCCATTATCATCTAACACTGCCTCCATCCTGTCTTTCCATGCAATATAATTCGAGCTGCCCTCAAGGGCATACTCCAATCGTAATCCGTTGAAAGACATCTCAACTTCGACACCAAGAAAACACTGCTGCAAATTCGAATTCCACCAGCTCAAAACTCAACCGCTTCAATGTTTTGAAATTGCTCCAATGATCAATATCCCTCTGATACCATGTAGAAATTTGAATAAATGATATATTATTCACTGATATTCTCCTGATCACACACTATTTTAACTTCATGCACAATACAAAATCTCTTCTACCATTGATCATTAATTGCGGAAATAAAAACAATCGCATGCGCACATTAAAACCATAAACAATCACACATATGAACACAGTATTTCATGGGAAAGATTAAAGCTGAAAATCCCAACTATCTCTATATTATATGTCATAGAGATCATGTAATAATCATTATACAAACTCCTCACAATCTCTCGATTACAATCTCAGTCGTGTTGTTGCACCTGCACAAGCTCGGATCTAACCAAAACACATGCTCCAATACGCTCCCCTTGCTTTGCCTCCTACTTTGAGCAATCCAAGATGAATAATGGCCCAATCGAGTTCGAATCCTACGGTATGCCTTGTGCAATCCTCATTGGCATCTCCATCAATGTGTGGTGCAAGCTCATGCACCCGGTCATAGTCCAACTGATAATTACACTTGCTCTTTCACCTACCTCTCCTTGGTCTCCACTAAAATTGTCCATGCACTGAAGTTGCTTTAGTGTATTCTTTTAGTTGATTTATGATTTTATAATTAGTGAATTAAATTAATAATTAATTCACACCACTCACTAGTGTATCAATCAGTTAGACTAGATACAACTAGCTCCAGCTTATGTTTAACCGAGTTAAGCTGAACACAACTCCATTAACTCTCACTCTCCTCAATCAACTCCACTGAGCTACGAAATGCGAGTTCTAACTGAAGTCTCCATGCAATAGCTCCACTAAACCCTCAGGAATAGCATAATTCCTTCCTTCAGCTGCATGTGCCACATCTGTGCACTTAACTGAAGTGCTCCAAGAGGATAAGATAATGTTAGAGTCCAAATATTATTAAGAGCTAATAATATTCGACATATCTATTTTTAGAGTGGCAATCTAAAAATAGATTTCGCCTAGTATGTCTAAAAATATAAGTCCATCTATTTTTTCTGACTTGACCAATCATCCACAAATAGCATCCTGAAACTCATAGAACATGATCCATATGTCTAAAAATAGACATAGTCTAAAAATATACTTTGCGCCACAAATACCCTGCGGGCCCACTTAGTGAAGGCGACTCCTTTCCACTAAGCTCATCATCTTGTTTCAATCTCAACACATTCTTCAAAAAATCAATACTCAATCAATTCAACTTCAAATATCATTATTAAGCCCAGATCAACATGAAGACTTTATTAACAGACAACAGAAATACAACGAGACTGATTAGACTGATCAAACATATTTTTCAGCAGAAACCCTATCTTTCATACGTGTTTATCATAAAGTGTTTCTGCATGTATATGCACATTTCAGGATTGAAACCCGCATACATATCTGCCCATACTACATAATCAATATGCTACTACTAAGAAGAGAATATATGTGTGTACGCACCTTTCAAGAGACAACCCCACGTACATATCTACAATTTTCAACTTATAGCTACACTACATTTCAAAACTTCAGACCTACCCAGATCACAACATTCAAAGAATTAAACACACATCAAATCATAGATCTACCCATAAGAAGATCATA
This sequence comes from Pinus albicaulis, assembly GCA_034641835.2. NCBI lineage: Eukaryota > Viridiplantae > Streptophyta > Pinopsida > Pinales > Pinaceae > Pinus > Pinus albicaulis. Next base: position 3,160 of record JAXQQM020067654.1, on the reverse strand, counting down.
ATATGCATAGTCATTTCAGGTCTATTAAGCCTGATCCATCATTGTATTACCGGCTGCATACTTATTTCAGATCAACCACTCATCAATAACCCATACCATGCATATTTACTTTAGAGTGAAGTATTCATTCATTAAACATTACTTGCAACCAAAACACTTGGATATTCATCTCATTATATAGCTTAGGTCTTAGCCAATACCATGGGTCAAAACCACACTAATGTCAATGGCATTTTTTGATTGGATCAAATCTTCGTATACATGCTCATTAATCTGGGCTAATACCATGGTAAGGACCCTTGGTATTTAGTAAACCATAGTGCACAAAATGTACGCACCTTTTCTTATTCATACCCATGTGTGTACGCGACTTTGCTTTATCGAACCTGTGTATACACGACTTCTCTTCATCATACATGTGTATTTACACATAGTTGCTTTAGAAAACCTGTGTATACATGACTTCTCTTCATAATATCTGCATATGTACATGACTTTGTTTAGAGAACCTGATTATACTTCCTCAAACTTTACCTTCATCATTCCTATGTCATTGAATGATATTTCTTTCTCTATCACATCTGCACTGGCTTGTAGATACATCCTGCATCAAGAAGATTCCATCAATATGAAACTTATCAACTGGGTTGCCATCAAGGACAACACACATATCATAATTCCAACAATCTCCCCCTTTGGACTTGATGGAAACCAATTTGGTTTTTGATCACCACAACCTGTAGAAAACACCAAGTTACTTTTCTCCCCCTTTGACATTAAGGGCAAAGGGTTTCCAATGTCGAATGAAAGATTCCCTTTTGTAGAGACATGAGCACTGTAGATCTGTTATGCACTATATACTGACCATGCTACCCCTCAGCAAATTTTCAAGTATCTTAAATAGTTTCAATGAAGAACATGACTCTATGAATCAACTGAATATGACCTTTTCTATCATCAAGTACTCAAACATACATCAACGAGAAAACCAAGTGGGGTTACATAACATCATCTACCCATCGAGGGATTACATACAGAAATGAATTGACCTTCAATAGTCCAAACATGACTAATTATAACAAGAATTACATTAATGGTATTTACATGACCTGTACATCAAATGACAAATATGACTTTTATAACCAACACCAAAATACATCAACATAGCATCAATCAACTAACTACAGTATTTTCTTCAACAATATGGAAAACATAATATCAACAATGCATCGTTAGCAACAAGACTAATTCCCCCTTGAACCTGTGCTACCTATTTACTATCAGATCTAGCCACATCAACTCATACATCAAAGTATATTCATTAGTCAGAAAAGCATCAATGTCATGTTGTACCAACTCATACATCATCACAACTCAAGATCATTCATAAGTGATGCAGGGGCATTAGACACTAGCCAGCAATGTAGGAGGTTTTTTCCACATGTTGTGGGTAGGAGGGTTCAAAATCATTCGAATTGTAACAGCAAGGTGTCCATACCTTAGCTGTCTGTTACTTCAGAACAGTTAGAATCAATAGAAGTCGAATAGCTTAGTTTTAGTCCATCTGTCATGTTTCAGTTAATTCGAATAATTTGTAGTTAGGCTTTTGATTTACCAAAAACGGTCCTCACAGAGGAACCGAAGAGACATATGTTGATGTGTAAATGTAACCCCTGGATTCATTAAGGGGGAAGAGATTTTCGCAGTGATTTGTGTGTTAAGCTTTTGCTTTAGTTGAATAAAATCCAGTACTTCATTAACTATCTGTGTGCGATTGAATAGTTTCTGTGTAAACTTGTTTTGGTCCCGAGCATATTGTCCTGTGATTAGTTCAATGAAGAGAACTGCTGTGTAAATCTCCGCAATCCCTGTCTACGGTTGATTTTGGGTTTCCCTGAAATTGTTGCATTTCATTGCGTGATAGGATGAGAATGATACAATAACCAGTGTCGCAGACGTTGTAGAATGCCAATCTTTGAATGAGTGCTCCAGTAGTTTGGTTGTCATGGAACTGTGGATTCCGTTCATAGTGGAACCCCGCCTATAAAATAAATCAATTTTTTTTGTTATTAATCGAAAGCCAAGTACCAAGGTTAGACCCTGAGTCTGTGAACCAAGAGAGTAGAAGGATAGTGCAACCCTGGTGTAACCTGTGGTCACGTACTGTTCAAAAGCGAGAATTGGTATTGATCGCACCACTTTCGTGAGATAAGTGGTATTTTCTGATTGGAAGCGATTCCATAGAGTGGTTGACACATAGCATAAGGTGGGACCCCTAAAAACTGCCTTTTCCCATGCCATCACACATTAAAGTTCAACTGAGGAGGCAGTGCGATATCGACGAACGTCGTCGATCTAGAGGAAGGCTCATCAGACGATGATCGCTCGCAGGAGTAGCACGAGGTTTAAAAAAAGGTACGGGCGTATGTATTCCATTGAATTCTGCCAATTGTATGTGTGGGCTCGGGACTAAGGTATATTAAAGTGGGTATTGTAATCGGTTTATTAATATAAGCCAACGTATTGTAACCTTAGTATAAGGTGCAGCGATAGAATAAAAGTTCGGGGATACCTTGAGATTCCCAAAGTTGTTGAATATATTTATTTGTCAATTTCTCTGAAATTGATAAATAAACTTATGAAAGAATGAGGAAGACTACGTGGAATTAACTCAAGGGAAATGCTGATAGAGCTACTGTAAAGGGACCAGCTCTCCTTGGGGGGCCCGATTCAATTTTTTTGTTGTCATTTGTGGTATCAGAGCTGTTGTTTTTAAGTTTTTTTTGCAGAGAATTAACATGGCAATCCGAGTTGGTAGAGGTGCTGGAAAAAGGAGAGGCGGACCTGTTGCCAATGCAAAAGTGTTGGGGATCTTGCAGAGGTTCGAGGCCAGAATGGATGCCATGGAGCGAAGACAGCCCAGAGATCCTGAAGACATCAGTGAACCTGAAATAGAAGAAGCTGAAGAAAATGTTGAGATTCCTCCTGACATGAGGCTCCTCAGAACTGTTTTGGGGTCTGCAGTTAAGCCCAAGATTGAAGTGTCAAGTTTTGCAGGAGGACTGAATCCAAAAGAGCTAGTGGACTAGATTAATGAAATGAACAAGTGCTTTGACTATGAATAAATGAGTGAAGATAAGAAGGTTAAGTTTGCAGTAAC